>JAVKPL010002305.1:0-186342 GCA_032173675.1 Gastrolobium villosum
TGTTTACTTAGCCTCCGTTCAGTTACGTATTGCTAGGAATACATCTAAACCCACATGAGTACAAGGAACACCGCTTGCACCTCACCCCCAGCCTTTTCACCATCTTGTATGTCCTTAATACTCAGGCTCACCGTATAGGTGGACACCACATGCATATCATAAAAGCACGTCATAAAATCCTCGACAGCGTTGCTTCCAAAACATCAAAGCATGTAACACAACATGCATAAACCACATCCCCATGGGACATGGTGGAACCACAAAATGGCTAAACCGAGGACACGAAAGCTTACCTTGCAAGCTAGATATCCAAGCCAAGAGTCCAACCACTCTCTAGTCCAAACTCAGCAGTATCACAATCTGATATGGACCAATAATACATCATTATTTATGCCCACAAGCTTACAACTTTAAGACTACGCCTTTCTTTTACGTTTAACGTCTCAAGGCTTCCAACAAAGCCATAAGCCCTTAATCATGTGATTATGACTTAATCCATTAATTACAGAAGTTCAACTTCCTTAATCTAGGGTCCATGGAACCCCCAATAGCTTACTGTTCACACAGCACAGCTACTGTTCTGTGAAATCCCAGAATATCCGGATATCACAAGGGACATATTCGGATATACAATATCTGGATATCACACTGTCAATATCCGGATATACCATATCCGGATATCCAGATCCCTCATCCGAATATGAATATCCGGATACCATATCCGATATGGATATCCGGATACCATATCCGGATACTGATATCCGGATATCTGTTCGACAAATATCCGGATATCTCACGACAGAATGCAGTTTCTGCATTTCGTGAATATCCACCCCAAAGATTCAACTTTTAACACATGTACACGTTAAAGCATGCATCTTTAATCTGTTTTAGGTTCATACTCATTATACCTTCTTGTTTACTCATTAAACATGGCAAAGACATCAACTTTAAGCCATAAAACTAAGATCAAAGATGAGGAAACTTACCCCAATCTTGAAACAGAGTAATTTGTGCTCTTGGAGCTCTCCAAAAGCTCCTCAACTCTGGCCACACAAAGGTGTACGAAAATGGTGCTCAAGACTTGATCTTTCTACCCAAAGGTTGCTTCTTGGAGCTTCCCCAACCAAGGAAAGCTCACAACTCCCTCTCAACACAACTCAAACCCCCAAAACAGACCTCAAAACACACCCCAAAATGGCTGAGTGTGCAGAGAATGCAGCCTCACACTCCCACAACCCACCCAACCAAGTGTTAAGAAGAGGAAATGTGAAGAAAATGGCTACTTGACTCAAGGAATGGAGAGGAAGAGCAAGGAGAAGAAGTGTGTTCAGCCTCCTCCAAAACCCACGTAGACAATATGGTTATTTAGGGTTTTGTGCCATAAGTTGGTATATATAGGCATTTAAGCCATATCGCGCAGTATTAGCCTTAATAGCAACGCAAAAGATCTTGATCCCAAACTTTGGAATCTAGACCTACACATTTTTCTAAGATTTTTCATATTTTTATTTTATTTTTCGGAGCACCTTTCCGGTACGCGCTTTTCCATAGCCAGTATCGGTTCTGACATCAGATTACGTTATTTTGACTTGAAATTTGTTTTACAAGTCCTACATAATATTCTAGTAATTATCATGCATTCGTTATAATTTTCCGGGATACTTTTCCGGTACGTATTTATACCGGGTAGCAGAACCAGTATCTGCGCTTTTCTTCCGAAAAGCGACTTTCAGCATTTTTACCCACTCAATATAATTATTTAAGCCCAATAATAATTATTAAGGTCAATTATGGAATCATTTCCTAATTATCATAATTAATTCACTAATTACCTTAATTAGCGGTGCGGGTTCTTACAGTGCGCTACAAACAAACAGTACTAAGCATGCTGTCTTTTATACTTTAATTCATGAAAGGCTTAAGGTATACTAATGTCCAACCAAAACAGTCCCACATTTTAATAGAAGGCCATTTCCAAGTTCATCTTTATGTTTTCAATCTAGAGTCCAAGTGAGTTTAATATGGCAGAATACAAAGAGAAGATGACAACTAAGTTTCCCTAACATACCTCTAAAGTCGAATCAAGAGGTGAAGAGGGCTAATCGATTTCGGATTTCCACCCACTTGCATGCAACCCAAAACTTCAAGAATTGACTAAGGGACAGTCACCAAGGTTGGACAATAAGTCTCACTCCTCTTCAAGTTTCTCAACTGCGTTCCAAGAGAAAAACCCTTGTAAAACCAAAGGAAAGTACGAGTTGACCAGGAAATACTTTACCTCCTTGAATGTTAGTGCAAAGCTGAACAAGGTAAGGAGAGGAGTGTGTTTAGAACCTTGGTTGTGTTTCAAAAGGGGGTCCACGGTTTGCAGCAAGTAGAGGAGAAGATGGTATGCAAGGTTTTTCTTGAGGTCTATTTCTCTAATGGCTCACGGTTTTAAGCAAAGATGGAGAGGATAGTTTGTAATATTTCTTGGTGTCTCTACCCTACTAAGGTTACGGTTTGCAGGGGAAAATGGAATGGCTGAGTTCTATTCTGTTTCACAAGATTACTTAAGTCCAAAGGTTCTACTTACTCATGCACCAACCCACTAATTTATTAATTCCCATGTCTTTTAAGTACCATAGTCTTTTCTATATTTTATAATCAAATTATTCATATACTTTTAATTAAAGTTTCACACTCCTAAATAGATACTCACCTATCATTGTACTTCAAATATTTCCTCAACTCAATTTAATTCCACTCTAGGAAAGTAGCTATATAGTGTAACCAATATTATTTAAAACTCATCCCATCATATGTACGTAATTTAGATTCAATACATATGCATTCACATTACTAGTGGTAATTTTCATAAGTTCCTAATTTTCACGGGATGTTACAGTTTTCCCATGCGATATGAAAATTTTCATATAACATTAATAAAATTAACTCAACATTTCTGAAAAAAAAAATTAGCATACCAAACATCTTATTAGTAATTTACCCATAAATTTTTTCTCCACCATATTCCTGTAAATTATTTTTTCTCGGTAAAAAAAATTTCCTTTACCAAATTTCAAGCTAGTCTTATAAACTCATCCAACCTATACCTCTTCGAAAGAATCCTATATTCAACAAAAAAATTTGTAAAATATCTATTATCTGTTTTTCTTGCCATTCATAAAAATATATTTTGGGCAATGATTGGGGAAAGACCCAAGTAGGTAGAGTGAAAATAATATATTGGATCGATTTGGATTGGATATATTATGGACCCATTACTGGGGAAAGACCCAAGTAGGTAGAGTGAAATTAATATATTGAGATATCGTTTTTTTAATAAGGGGCCCATTAAGTGATACGCCCAACAAGGGGCAATCCAAGATTTCAATCAGTAATAATCAAGGATAGATATCCATCAAGGATACTAATCCTAATACGACAGCATAGCAAGTAGGCCTGGGCCACTACCAGAGGCACCAAAGGCCCATCCACGCTACCCACATGTAACCTCTATGAATACAATGTAAATCCTAAAAGTACGGTACGCTCTATCTCTTACTGTTATGCTATCACTGTGCACACACCCCCCATTGGCTAACGTCGTTATATTATTCTGTGCACAGTGAACTGCTTGACTCTCCTTCATTACCTTGGAGAGGGCACTAGATCCAAGATAAACATATCAGCCTATTGGGCTGGACATCTCTGTCCCAAGGACATGACATGATCGGTTTTCATCAATCAATTCGAAATTCAATCCAATTCAATTAAAATTTGTAGTTTTTTTTCGATTTTTGATTTTTCTGTTTTTGGTTTATTCAGTTATCGATTTTTCAGTTCAGTTACTGCGGTTTAAACCGATTTGGATCGATTGATGAACACCCCTAAACAACACTAGTAATTCCATAAATATTTATAAATTCAATGTATATCCAAACAACATAATATAGACCAAAATCATTCAAAAAGTCTATTTAACCAACAAAATGGGGTGAAATGAATTGAGGAGAAAGATAATGCTATTACAAGTAGTATAAAAAATATAAAAAAGATATATATACTAGATAAGCCTGAGAGACTCTAAGCCGAACTTTTGAATTGGAACCTGAATCCAAACATGGTGCCAATAACCAATATTAGACATGTAAGCTCGGACCTTCAAGAAACGAGCCAAAGTGATTTTAATTACATGCTAAGAATTGTTTATTTTTATAATTTACCCAGAAATTTTTATTCTTCCATATTCCCGTAAATTATTTTTTCCAGGTAAAAAAATAATTCTCCTCTACCAAACACGTCTTAAGTTGTTTTGCTTTTGTTATTGTTTTTAAAATTAAAAAATAATATTTGTTTGGAATTCATTTTCCAAAACAACTCTATCCGAACAAGTTTTTTTACTTATTTTTTTGTTTTAAAATTTTAAAAACTATTTTTGAGAATAGAAATCAAACGTGCTCTAAATTATAAACTTCACTTATGTATTTATTTCAAGCTAGTCTTATAAACTCATCGAACCTATACCTCTTCGAAAGAATCCTATATTCAAAAAATAAAAATCATAAAATATCTATTAACTGTTTTTCTTGCCATTCGTAAAAGAGTGATTGAGGAAAGGCTAAAGTAGGTAGAGGAAAATTAATATATTGGATCGATTTGGATTGGATCGGTTTTCATCAATCAATTCGAAATTCAATCCAATCCAATTAAAATTTGTGAATTTTTTTTTTTGATTTTTGATTTTTCTATTTTCGGTTTATTCAATTATCGATTTTTTAGTTCGATCACAGTGGTTTGAATATCTTTGAATCGATTGATGAACACCCCTAAACAACACTAGTAATTCCATAAATATTTATAAATTTAATGTATATCCAAATAGCATGATATAGAACAAAATTATTCAAAAAGTCTGTTTGAACAATAAAATGGGGTGAAACGGATTGAGGAGAAAGAGAATGCAACTTATAAATAGTATAAAAAAAATATATACAAGACAAGACAAAGGCCGAGCTTTTGTATTGGACGTGTAAGTCCAAGCCTAATGACAATAATCAATTTTAGACATGTAAGCTAGGGCGTTCAGGAGTCGAGTCGCCTGAAATGCCTTTGGTTCGTTTATCACCGTTATCAGCAGAATCGTCTTCAATATACCTCTTCCAGAACCAATGCTGCTTCCATACTCTCTCTGTCATCTCTTCAATGGGGATATTCTTTGTCTCGGGTAAGAGGAAAAGCACAAAGGAAGACATGATCAAAACCCAGCCAGAGAAGAACAAGAAGATGCCAAACTTGAAGCGGCACAACATAGAGAGGAAGGCCTGTGCAATGACGAAGGTGAATAGCAAGTTGACACAAACGGTGATACTCTGCCCAGCAGAGCGAGTCTCCAATGGGAATGTCTCACTGGGTATCAACCAACCAAGAGGACCCCAAGACCAAGCAAAGGATGACACAAAAGTGCACACCATAACAACCACCAACACAGCAAAACCTTTTGAAAGGTCATCAGAATCGTCCTTCACTTTTATTCCCAATATGATTGCTATCACCACTTGAGACAAGAACATCTGCACACCAGCTTCCAGTAAGAGCATGCGACGTCCAATTTTGTCCACAGAGTATATTGAGACAATAGTTGAGAGCACATTAACAGCCCCAGTAATCACAGCAGAATACAGAGAAGCATCATTCTTGAATCCCAAAGTGTTGAACAGCACTGGAGCATAAAACATGATTGCATTGATGCCAGTGAATTGCTGGAAGATCTGTTTTACAATAATAAGATAAATCAGCAATTGAGAATGCAGAGCTATAGCACTTTAATGTTATATAGCAATTAGTGTTATATAGGTTAGAAAAAATGTGATGGAGTTATTAGTACTGACCTGCAGGGCAATGGAAATAATAATTTGGGGTCGGTTCCTACGCTTGAGAAGATTTCTGAATGGATGTTTCACTTCTTTAGCAATACGACTTGCCTCAACAAGCTCCAAGAACTCAGGTTCAATGTTGTCAGTACCACGAATCTTTCTCAGCACGGCTTTACCTTCTTCCAAGCGACCACGCTCGATGAGACTGTTAGGGGTGTCCACAACCAAGAGAGCTCCCACTGTGATTAGAACTGCTGGGATACCAGCCAATCCTAGAGACAGCCTCCAACCCCAACCACCTTCGATTCTGTCATTGCAGGCCACAACATTTAATTATTAGTCAATGAACATGCTATTTTTAACACACTACAAATAGGTAAAACACGTGCTAGATTTTTAATTATGGTGACAAAAGGTCTTTTTTTGACTTTCTATTCAACAGTATCTCTCACACGCCCATCAATATGCCAATTACCACCCACACTATCCATTCATTCAATTTGCTAACTACTACTAGTGATGAAAAACTGAGCATGAATGACGTTCTAACACTGGGAAAATATTTAAATATTTACTGCTATATTGAATATGATTTATTCTTTTTTAGCACATAAATCGTCTAATTCGTTTTCATTTCCAGTGATGACGTGGGAGCACACAAGATACTTACTGGCTGGTGCCATAGTTGACAAGGTTAGCGAATAGAATACCAATGGTGACATTGAGCTGAAACAATATATTCAACGCTCCACGTATTCTTGAAGGAGCAATCTCAGAAAGGAACACCGGCACGGCCTGTCATCAAATTGAAACAAGTTTGATGAGATACCGCAACAAAAAATAAGTCTTCTCAGGTCCAAGGAACAATAAGTCAACAGTGTCATTGACTCCAATTACTTAAAACAATCGATTCTCTTATGTAATAGAGAGTAAAAGATAACGACGAACCTGGTTAGCAAAACCGACTCCACATCCAAGTAAGATCCTACCAACGATGAGCATGGCAAGATCTTGAGCAGCAACATTAAAGACAACTCCTCCGATGAAGAAGAAGCCAGAAATCAACATGGTCAGCCTTCTTCCCAACGTACGAGTGGTGTAAGAGGCGAAGAACGTGGCAATTAAACCAGCAAGGTACAGAGACGACGTGAACAGTTGCAATCCTTCATTGTCGTATTTACAATAATTACTATCCAACCCTTTCTCCTCCACTGTCCTCTTATATACCACTGGAAAAAACTTCTTTAAGAATGGTGGCATAGACGTCACGCCACCTGTTTATTCAAGCATAGGAACATAAAAATATTATATGATTTTGACAACAACAAAAAACGTAGAAAAAAATCATTTAAATAAAAGGAGGATATGATTAACTAGATTAAAAAAAGAATAAAGAAAAAATTGGGCCAGCGATAAACTAGTTAAAATAAAGATCTCATCCACACAAAATTATCCGGAATTTGATTTTCGACAACTGTGTCCGGACACACACACAGTTGTAAGACTTTTTGCATCATGTATTGTACATTTTTTCTTAAACGGGTAAATAAAAAATGAAGAGATATTTTAACTACCAAAAATATTCAATACCAACTCATTACCTCCACAATTACTATCCAACAGTGATTATGGAGATAGTGGATTGGTAGTAAACTTTTCTGCTAATGAGTATTACCACTCAATAAAAATATACGACGCTGTCTCTATCCATCAAATAATTTTTTTTACCTTTTCCTTGTATTTCGTTCATAAGGTAATATATTTGGAACTGTTCATGATTGAGTTTGTGAAGAAAGAAGAAGCTAAGAGCAAATAACCATCATACATGAAATAAGGGAATGGGTAGAAAACCTGAAACACCAACGTCGTAGCCGAACATAAGACCACCGGTGGCAGCCATAATACATGAAATGATGACGATTGGAGTGATTTTGGCCTCGAAATCGGCACCAGAACCACCGGTGGTGATACCTCCGACAGCCATGGATGGTAACTGTTTTCGAGCAACTAAGGTCTTTAACTAATGTATACAAAAACAATGCCCTAGGAAAAACCGATACAGAGAGTGGTGTGTAGTTGTTGAGGAATGAAAAGAAGGGAGAGGAATGAAAAGATGGGGGAGGAATGTGCGTAGTTGTTGAGGAATGAAAAGATGGGAGAGGAATGTGTGTAGTTGTTGAGGAATGAAAAGGGGTATTTATAAGGAAGCTAAAGCGTTTACTCTGATTTTTTTTTTTTGGATAAAGTTAACTTTAGATTTGATTGATGATTATGCACATAGTATGAATGAAAACTTTCTCATCTTCTTTATTCCTATGAAATGAAATGCAAAACGCAATCAGCTTTTATTAAATACAAAACACAATCGATTCTTGTTAAATACAAATCGCAATCAACTCCTATTACATTAAATTCAAAATTCAAAATTTAAATTTCAAATAACATCCAATACACGGAAAACTGATTGAAGATTCTGCAAAGTATTTTTATGATGAATATGCAAGATGGGAAGGATTCGTTGTTCACCTTGACTGCGGTCATTGTTCAGAGGTTGACAATAGGATCACTGCGGTCATTGTTCAATGGTGTTTTTAAAATTTGAATAAAATTACAAATAAAGCATGCAGAATTAATTCATGTTAAATTTTTAAAACATATATATTAAAAGATAATTTAGGGTAAAGTGTGTGTCATTTAAAGGATATAAAGTTGTGTCATTTTAAGAGAGAGTAGGAAATAAATAAAGGAGGAGAGAAAGTTAATAAAAAAAATAAAGGTGTGGGTCTCACATCTTTATGAGAGTGAAAGGATATAAGTTATGTCATTTAAAATGATAAACATTTTTTCCTATAATTTATCCTAAAAAACGTACAGCTGGAAAAAAACGTACAGTAAGTTGAAATTAAAGAGCATATAATTTCTCTTCCACCTCTCATTGAATTAAAGCGTACAGTAAGTTGAAAAAAAAAAAAAACTAATCAAAAACATTAGGATGCTGTACGTAATAGTTTAATCAGTTGGGAGAAAATTGATAAAGAGTGACTTAAGTAATGATTTTTGGAAAAAAAGTTAAAAAAGAAATTAAAAGTATATTTATTTCTTGAATAAATAAAAACGTAATTATTTTGAATTTTAGTAGTTACAATTCTCAACAAAATTTAAATTGAAAATACATTCTTATCTGCTTTTATAGACATATTTATTTAAAACATTACTCTTAACTTTCAACTTAACAGATGGAAAAACCTTTACAAGATTAAGAAGTTAAATATACAATAAATCATTTATAAACTTACGCTTAACAAGCATAAGTCGTTGAAAAAAATTGCAAAAGATATTCCAATAACAAAGCGAAGATTCTTATTTGCTTTAAAAAAGTGAACTTAGATCGTAATATTAACTTATTAAAGCATGCTTATTCCTGCCATTTTTTAAAGCGCGCGAACTCTGATTTTTGGATTTTTTTTTTAACAATTTGATTAAAAACAAAACCCATAAATTACACACAAGATTGAAAATTTTATATCGATAAAAACTAAATAAAGAGATGACAATCAAATCCATATTGTATGAGATTTATTTAAATAATCATTAAATTATTATAAACAAAATTCTTCTTCTTTTATATATTATATTGATTCCGTAGCCAAATAACTTTTATATATATTTATACGTGACTGAATAATGCAACTAATACATTTTATGTTTGAGAAAATGAAAAAATTGCAGTATCATGATCCCATAGGTCTATCCAATTTAAAAAAAATAAAAAAAAACAGAACTTCGATGCCCAGATGCAAATTTATTTATGTGTATTCTTTTTCTCGCATAAACATATTATAAAGGTGCGGTCCAAACCTGACCTTTGGAATATGGCATTTTCACCATTTTGTCCCTCATTAATTATTTAATAATCATTTTACCCGTCACTCAGAATTATCCACCAATCTGTCTCTCTTTAGTCGATTAAACCAAAAATTTAATCGATTAAATGATTAAAATAGGCAAAAATCGTTGACTTGAAGATTTAGTCGATTAAATCTCCCTATTTAGTCGATTAAATCTTCCTATTTCTTCTGATAAAGAGGAAAATTTAATCGATTACGTTGAAGATTTAATCGATTAAATCTTCATTTGACCATTTAATCGATTAAATATTCAATTTAATTGATTAAATATTCAATTCAATCGATTAAAGATGGGCAGATTACCAGATTGGTAGATAGTTTACAATCAGGGGCAAAATAATTATTAAATAATTAATAAGGAATAAAAGGGTGAAATAGCCTCTGGAATATACTGTGTAGTCTTATAAGAACATGAAACAAATATGATTTTCTATCACATACATGCTTGTCGTCGTCCCCTCGCTATGAAGTATAGACTCACGCTTATATAATCAGATTTAAACTTGTTATATGGTAAGGTATATATATTGATAATAGTTAAACTTTTTTTTAAAGAAAGTTCAACTATTATATTAAATTATTCACAATTATTATATGATCATTTAATTTTTTGAATGTTAAAAAAACGTTTAAATTGAGTAACAGCAATATTTCTTTTAAAGAATAGATACCACATTTTTTTGACTTTTTAAGTGTCGCCCATCCTTAACTTCAGATATTAAGTAAAACACTTTTCAGCCTACTGTTGGAGGTAAATATTTCGGGCGTTCAAAGTGCCATATTTTTATTTATTTTTTTGTAAAAAATTACCTGAATGCCACGTTTTGTAAAAAAAAATTCAAAATGTCACGTCGGCTAATTAGCTACAATATCTGACGAGTTAGGTGTTAACACGTGGCAAAAGATGCATAGTCACATAAGCCGCTGCGTAGTGTAACTAGATTATGTGGCATCAAACATGCTATGCATGTTTAGTCAGCTTACACGTGACAAACATGCTATGCAACATATCATGTATAGTTATCTTTTGTGACACGTGACAAACGTTTTATACAACATAAAATAAAGTTACATGTGTGTCATAAAACAATTTAAATTAATATAAAATTAAACTAAAATAATTAACAAACATATATTATATTTAATTCATTAACACTCCTAAATTAAATTAAATTACTTAACAGTTCAAAACAAATTTAAGATAACTTAAACTAAATCAAATAAAATTAATTAACACTTCTAAAAATAATTAATTAATAGTTATAAAATAATTTAAATTAATATAGACTGAATTAAACTAAAATATTTAACAAACATAAATTACATTTATTAATGCTCCTTAATTAAAATAAATTACTTAACAATTCAAAAAAAAATAACATAACTTAAACTAAATGAAATGAAATTATTACCACTCCTAAAAATAATTAATTAATAATTATAAAATAATTTAAATTAATATAGACTGAGATAAACAAAAATAATTAATTTAAATTATTTTATAACTATTATTTAATTATTTTTAGGAGCATTAATTAATTTCATGACAGACAAGTAACATGCTAATACTGCATAGCACGTTTGCCATGTGTCAGAAGTTGACTAAACATGCTATGCTGCATAGCATGTTTGATGCCACGTAATCTCTATGCTGCGACTTACGTGGCCATGCACCTTCTGTTGGAAGTATTCAAATATGAGTTATAAAGAAGTACCACATCGTTTAGACATAGACCAAGTGATAACCATATAAGTGTAAAAGACCCATAAATCTACAACCTTAAAGTTTTGGGTTAAGATGTGTGTCGGCCCACTTTGTGATTTATCATTTGACCCATTGATGGATGTATCATTTGCAAAGATTTTACCACGTGTCAATACCTAACTCACCAGATGTTATAGCGAGTTAGGTGATGTGACATTTTGGAAACAAAATTGCAGAGTGTGGCATTCAGATAATTTTTTGGGAAAAGTGAGGCATTTTGGTCATTATCCCAAATATTTCCAACACCTACGACTAGTGTTTGCAAGTGATATTGATTGTACTGTCAATAAAAAATACTTGAATGTCAATATAACACGAATCTAATATAATTTTTGAAACTGCCACAGCACTGAAGTCGTTAGTTGATATAGTGACTATATACACACCACGTGGCACATTTTTAATAGCCACCGAAATCTTTGTGTATCCAAGTCGCTACATGGAGTAATTACTTTGGGTTGGTTTAGATAGATACGTGACATCTTCTTTTGGCCAACTTGAATTCTTATATTTACAAAATTACCATCATAGATAAAAAGAAAATAACAAGAAAATAACTTTTGAAAATATACTTAAGGGGGTGTTTGATAGAAAGTAAAAAAAAAAATAAAAAAATTCCAGGAAAGTGGTGTGGGAAAATTTATCTGCCCATGTTTGATAGGAGAAAAAGTAAAAGTAATGTTGAAAAAAAAATTCTCATCATTTATTTTTCCACATAGAATTGTCATGAAAAATTGCCATTGATTGGGTGGAAAAAAAGTTTTCCCATGCCATATGAAAATTATCATATAACATTAATAAAATTAACTCAACGTTCCCGAAAAAAATTTAGCCTACCAAACATCTTTTTAGTAATGTATCTAGAAAAAAAAAAAATTCTACCATATTACCGTAAATTATTTTTTCCCGTTAAAAAAAAATTCTTCTACCAAACACGTCCTAAGCAGTTTTGCTTTTTTTAATTTTTAAAACTAAAAAATAATCTTTGTTTTGGAATTCATTTTCCAAAACATCTCTATCCGAACAAGTTTTTTTTACCTTTTATTGTTTTAAAATTTTTTTTTTTTTTGGAAACATATTGTTTTAAAATTTTAAAACTATTTTTGAGAATAGAAATCAAACGTGCTCTAAATTATAAATTTCATTTATGTATTTATTTCAAGCTAGTCTTATAAACTCATCCAACCTATACCTCTTCGAAAGAATCCTATATTCAAAAAAAAAAAAAAAAAAAAAACCCATCGTAAAATATCTATTATCTGTTTTTCTTGCCATTCATAAAAGTTTACAATCATGCCTATGATCTAGGCGAAGGATCTTGATAATAAACCTTCATCAGAGAAATTAACTCGGCATGTTCAACACCAAAAGAAAAGAAAAAAAAAAAAATTACAAATGGCCCAACAAACCAAACTCTAACAAGTAACAAGTAAACAATTGTCGGGTAACTGATCAAAATGTCATTGTTCACCAATTTTTTTATCTAAATGCCACGCGAACAGTCTTATTTCCCAATCTGCCACGGAGGCAAGTTCGCTTCTGACACAGGCGAACTCGGTTTGCTAACGTGTCACATTTTTAGCGGATAACAAGTATCAATTTTTTTATTTTTTTTTTAAATGGAGTTCGCCTACATGGCGAACTTAATAAAAGGTAGAGTTCGCCTATGTCAGAAGCGAACTCTGACACCACCAGTTTCGTGACACATCATCATGCATAATTCGCCTGTGTCAGAAGCGACCTTGCCTGCGTGGCAGTTTGGAAAAATAGTTCAAGAGCGTGGCATTTAAGTAAATTTGTGTGGAAACAGTGGCACAATGGTCACCGTTGCCAATTCCTAATCATGCATAGCTAGAAAAAGCAAGTGCAAGGACTGCCATGGCCAAACCCATGAAACCAACATCTTTCTTTACAACAACCAATGAAGCTGCATTGTTAGGAGTAGGTGCTGGCATATTGGCTACTGGAACTGGAGAGGCCATTGCTGATGGAGTTGGTGCTCCATCTGAAGAAACCCTCAGCACGTTTATATCAACCTTCTGTCCTGCTTGGCAGTGACCAGGGACACCACACAAGAAGAAGTGGTGACCATAATTTGTTATCTTTATGGAGTCATTGCCACTGGTGAAGGTTGTCAAGGGTGATGATGCATTGCATGACTTGTACATGGAGTGTGTCACTCGCATCACATTGTGGAACTGGCCGTTGTATTGGAAAACTGATCACAGAAATTACCAACACAGTTTCTCTTAAATTCATAATAATATTGGGATAGGATCCGTTTACGAACTTTTTAAATTTTTTTTACAAATTACATTATATTCTCCCGAAAAAACATAGTGTAGTTTGCAAAAGTTTGTATTCTCTCGGGAGAATATAAGTTTGTATTCTCTCGGGAGGGAGAATATAGTGTAGTTTATAAGAGTTTGTAAACAAAAAAGTTTATAAATATAACCTGCCCAGATAATAATCACAGCATGATCATAAACACGATTTACCAACATTGAACACACAAATAAATCATAAACAATTGGAGTCAGGGGACTTACTAACAGTGTCACCAACTTGGAAATTCTTAGTAGCAGCCCACTTCTTGTAATCTATATTTCCAATGATGGTCCAACCAGCAGAGTCCCCAACCTTGTGCAAAGCTGCATATGAAACCTGAAAAGATGCCATCATCATCAAGAAAACCACAGCTCTCTCTAGTAATGCCATGGCTATCCTTTTCTTGAGGCTCTTCTCTTCTCTATGGGATCTTTATATATATAATATATCCTTTCTGGCTACCCGGCTTTGGCAGTTAGAGATTGGAACTTAAAGAATGGAAAAGTGAACTAATTGGTCCCTTTCTTTAAATTATTAATTGTTATGATGAAAACCTCCTTTTTAATTGAAAAAACCGACATATGTGGCCCCCTAGTTTTCATTGTAATGAAGTTTGGATGGTGGCAGTGGGTCCAATACTGTTTTCCTTATTTTGGCTATATATATTTTGAGTGAGAGATGAGTAAAATATGAAAACATGTCAGTAAAATTGATGGTATTGGTTGGGTGTGGATATTGGTTTAAGGTTATGTGAGACTTGTAAGGAAAGAATGTTTGGTTCTGTGCGGCTACTGTAACTTCATTGCAACCATGATGACCATTTTTGCATTTTTAACATATTTTTTAAAAAACGATTGGTAAGTTTAATCATAAAATGGCTACCACCTTACTTTGTTCCTCCGTTTGGAGATCGCATTGCTTTGCGCATGGGAAAAGCATTAAACATAGCACTCGCTTTATTTGTGATCCAATACGTTATCATTATGTATGAGTATCAAATCCAGGTGCCAAGCAACTGTCAAAGATATACAAATTAAGCGCCCTTCAAGTTCTTTTTTATTTTTTATTTTAATGGATGACAATTAAGAGATGTGTGCTCAATGTAATTTTGTTCACAATTAAAATTGGTAAATTTGATAAACGAAACTCTTTCATCATAGTCAAAGATCTAGTAACTTATTTTTCAATTAAAGTCGTGCCATAACTTGTTCAAGACTTTGTGATTCCTTGTTTCCAGGAATAAAAGGAATAATTTAAAGTAAATGAACTAGCAACATCCTGTCTTTTTTTTATGGAGATAAAAAGACAAACAAAAATCCTAAAATACTCGACAATTTGACAAATCCTAAATGAACTAGCAGAATCCCTAATATTGCCGAAATACTTATAATTTATAACTTTAATTTATAACTGGGAAGACGGATCAAATCCATTACTTGGGCGATTGACATTGGCTACTTTCTCATCAGCAGCATAATCATCTTCAATGTACCTCTTCCATAACCAATGCTGCTTCCATACTCTCTCTGTCATCTCTTCAATGGGGATATTCTTTGTCTCGGGTAAGAGGAAAAGCACAAAGAAAGACATGATCAAAACCCAGCCAGAGAAGAACAAGAAGATGCCAAACTTGAAGTGGCACAACATAGAGAGGAAGGCCTGTGCAATGACAAAGGTGAATAGCAAGTTGACACAAACGGTGATACTCTGCCCAGCAGAGCGAGTTTCCAATGGGAATGTCTCACTGGGTATCAACCAACCAAGAGGACCCCAAGACCAAGCAAAGGATGACACAAAAGTGCACACCATAACAACCACCAACACCGCAAAACCTTTTGAAAGGTCATCAGAATGGTCCTTCACTTTTATTCCCAATATGATTGCTATCACCACTTGAGACAAGAACATCTGCACACCAGCTTCCAGTAAGAGCATGCGACGTCCAACTTTGTCCACAGAGTATATTGAGACAATAGTTGAGAGCACATTAACAGCCCCAGTAATCACAGCAGAATACAGAGAAGCGTCATTCTTGAATCCCAAAGTGTTGAACAGCACTGGAGCATAAAACATGATTGCATTGATGCCAGTGAATTGCTGGAAGATCTGTTTTACAACACCCAAAAAACATAATAAGATAAATCAGCAATTGAGAATGCAGAGCTATAGCACTTTAATGTTATATAGTTTATGTAGGTTAGAAAAATGTGATGGAGTTATATTGATACAGACCTGCAGGGCAATGGAAATAATAATTTGGGGTCGGTTCCTACGCTTGAGAAGATTCCTGAATGGATGTTTCACTTCTTTAGCAATACGACTTGCCTCAACAAGCTCCAAGAACTCAGGTTCAATGTTGTCAGTACCACGAATCTTTCTCAGCACGGCTTTACCTTCTTCCAAGCGACCACGCTCGATGAGACTGTTAGGGGTGTCCACAACCAAGAGAGCTCCCACTGTGATGAGAATTGCTGGGATACCAGCCAATCCTAGAGACAGCCTCCAACCCCAACCACCTTTGATTCTGTCATTGCAGGCCACAACATTAATTATTAGTCAATGAACATGAGTCTAAGGTAAATTGAGACAGCAATTTCTGAATTCATTTATTTTGTCTAAAAACATTAGCAATCATTTATTTTGGAGTACCCTGCATCTCTTAATCTATGATTCAAAACAGACACTTTATGGTTAAAAAAAATTAAATAAACAATTGTCCCTTTGCATATAACACACTACAAATAGGTAAAACACGTGCTAAACTTTTGATTATGGTGACAAAGGTCTTTTTTTGACTTTCTATTCAACAGTATCTCTCACACGCCCATCAATATGCCAATTTTGACCAATTACCACCCACACTATCCATTCATTCAATTTGCTAACTACTACTAGTGATGAAAAATTGAGCATGAATGACGTCCTAACACAGGGAAAATATTTAAATATTTACTGCTATATTGAATATGATTTATTCTTTTTTAGCACATAAATCGTCTAATTCGTTTTCATTTCCTGTGATGATTTGGGAGCACACAAGATACTTACTTGTTGGTGCCATAGTTGACAAGGTTAGCGAATAGAATGCCGATGGTGACATTGAGCTGAAACAATATATTCAACGCTCCACGGATTCTTGAAGGAGCGATCTCAGAAAGGAACACTGGCACAGCCTGTCATCAAATGGAAACAAGTAAGTTTAATGAGATACCGCACCAAAAAATAAGTCTTCTAAGGCAACTGTTATCAGATTTTGTTAACTTACTTTCTGGTACCACTAATTATTGGTCAGAGAGTTGACTTTTAACTACATTGTAATTCATTGGGACCACAAGCAACTTATCTGATTAGCTTGTGTACGTAAAGAATCAAAAATAAGGTGCCAGTACGTAATGACTAAAGAGTTAAAGGAAAATAGAATTTGTGAAGTGCAAAAATATAGCAATGCAGAAGACCTTAAAGTCAAAAGCAAATTCAAAGATGGAAACAAAATTCAAAATGAGGAACATTAAAAAAATATAGAAGGGAAAGGGGTCTCTATCAAGGGCCAGTTAGAATATTTAAAGCAAAAAAGGTAGTGGGACTCGAATATTGTCACAAAAGTCTCAGTCCAAACTATAAACTTGCCTTCCATTGGACATGACAATCCACGATATTATTGTGGGGTCATTCATCTGTCTCCTCCACGACAAAACCACTTTAATATTTTCTAATATTTCAAATTATTTATATATTTCATACGACGTCGGCCATGTTCTCTCCATATATAAATATACACCCAAGCAAGACACACCAAATAAAAACTGCATAGTAATTTTCGTGTTTAGACGAAAGAGACATAGGAATCAGACAAAAGCTAATTAATTTTTTAGACATACAACAAGACAAAAGTTAATTAATTTTTGAGACATAAAACAAGATCAATGATACTTCAAATCGCATTAATAAAATGCAAAATAGAGACGTGCACTGAACCAATATCCCATTCAAATCTTTCTATAAAAGAAAACCTTGACGTTATTGAGCAATAATCGAACTGTACAGCTTGTTGGACAGATAAGAAAAGTAGAAAACAACTGCAGATGGTAAATTAAGGATGAGTCATTTTAAAAAAAATATTATATAGAAAGTAATCAATAAACGAGTCACATGTATACATGTACAATAGTTTTTATTCCATTAGCATCGGATGGAGCAACAATAAGTCAACAGTGTCATTAACTCCAATTACTTAAAATAATTGATTCTCTTATGTAATAGAGAGTAAAAGATAACGACGAACCTGGTTAGCAAAACCGACTCCACATCCAAGTAAGATCCTACCAACGATGAGCATGGCAAGATCTTGAGCAGCAACATTAAAGACAACTCCTCCGATGAAGAAGAAGCCAGAAATCAACATGGTAAGCCTCCTTCCCAACCTACGAGTGGTGTAGGAGGCGAAGAACGTGGCAGTTAAACCAGCCAGGTACAGAGACGATGTGAACAGTTGCAATCCTTCGTTGTCGTATTTACAATAATTACTGTCCAACCCTTTCTCCTCCACTGTCCTTCTATATACCACAGGAAAAAACTTCTTCAAAAACGGTGGCATAGACGTCACACCACCTGTTTATTCAAGCAACAGAACAGGAAAATATTATAAGATTTTGACAGAAAAAAAATCATTTAAATAAAAACAGGATATGATTAATTAGATAAAAAAAAAGAATAAAGAAAAAATTGGGCCAGGGATAAACTAGTAAGCTGCAGTGCACTAGTTCTCAAAAAACTGCAGAATAAAATTATATCTCTGTTTGCACTAGATATGCATTACATGTGCAAAATTATATCTCAAAAGATTAATTAGATTAAATCTTTTTATTTGCACTAGAAAGTGGATATAAATCCGTAGTAATTTAAATGGGTGTAGATAGATAACTTAACAAAGACATGTAACATTTGCAATATGAAGTGAATTTGGTGAAAAAAAATTAATTTGATTTGACGGTGCAAGCAATTGAAAATCTCATTAGGATGGTAGTTGAGCAATTTCAGGAACTCACATGACTGCTTGGATTCCCGTATCATCGGCTCACGAGTCATGATCTTCATTAAAGCAAACCAAAAATAATTGAACATTTTTTTTCGATAAAAAATAAAATAAAGATCTCATTATCCACACAAAATTATGCGAAAATTGATTTTCCACAACTGGATCCGGACACAGAAACAGTTGTAAGACTTTTTGCATACTCTGCCCAGAAACCATATAACCCTATGTACTGTGCATTTTTTCTTAGACGGGTAAATAAAAATATACAGCCCCTACCCATCAAATAAAACTTTTTTATCTTTTCCTTTTCATTCGTTCATAAGGTTCATGATTGAGTTTGTGAAAAAACAAGTAAGAGCAAATAACCATTATACAAGAAATAGATTTGGAAGGGGGAGAAAACCTGAAACGCCCACGTCGTAGCCGAACATAAGACCACCGGTGGCAGCCATAATACATGAAATGATCACGATTGGAGTGATCTTGGCCTCAAAATCGGCACCTGAACCACCTGTAGTGATACCTCCGACAGCCATGGATGGTAACTGTTTCAGAGCAACAAAGGTCTTTAACCAATGTATACAAAAACAATGCTCTAGGAAACACAGATGCAGAGAGTGATGTATGGTTGTTGAGGAATGAAAAGATGGGAGGGGGCAAGGAGTATTTATAAGGAAGCTAGAGAGTTAACTTTGAATATATTTTTTTTGGATAACATCAAATTTGAATTTGATTTACGATTATGCAAATAGTGGGCGCTACCACTCTGATGGACCCACGTGTTTCCTTTTCTTTTTTAAAACAAAACTTTCCCATTTTCTTTACTCATTTTCTTCTTCATCTTTCTAATAGGGCGGCTGACAAGTCAATGCCATAATACTGTTTAAAATTATGTTATTCAAATTACTGCAAATTAGTTTGACTGCTTTAATTGAGTAAATCAATTCTCTTGAGTTGATAGAGAGAATCAAATTACTGCAAATAGTTTTCTTGAGTTGATTTTGTATTTGTTTTTTTTTAGAAGTTTTGTATTTATGTGATTAGAAACGTTACTTTATTTAATAGCAATTAAATTCATTTATGTGTAATAATTATGAATACTTAATATAGCATTAAAATATAAATATTTAATACCTTTTATAAAAAAAGTTACATTTTTTATATAAAAATATCTCGTATACGAAGAATATTAATCAAACTCAAGAAAATTGAAATTTATCATTTATCTAATGTTATATTTTTTCAAACTTAAAAATCTAAAATTTATTATAAATAATAGAAATTTAATTACTGACTTTTATTTTTCTATTCTAATTTATTTAAAAAAATTCCTTATAGAAAAATGGTTCTGATAAATTGACATTAAATTAGTATATTTTTTATAAATTGAATATTCGGATAATATTACTAAAAATATATATATTGGTATAAAATTCATTAAGTTAAATATACATAACACCATAAATAATTAAAAAATTTCTCGCATCATTTTTTGAAAAAAAAAATTATAAATTCAAATATATTATATTTATTGTTAATAAATAATAATTTTATGATTATTTTTCTTCTTGTTTTACAAACTTTTTAATTAATAATTAGAAAATGATAAAAAAGACCTATATATAAAAATATTGTTCAACTCTTTGATTATAAGATTTTCAGTAAAAAAAGGATGATGCTTTTCCAGAAATTTCATTTTAAATTCTTCTAAAAAGAAAAAAGAAAAAGAGTTTTTTATTAAAAAATAAAAATTCCAAAAAAATATTTTTATTCTTTTGAAAATACACTTCAAATAAAATAATTTTTTCAAAGATTTTTTTTATGTCATTTACAGTCTAGTTTCAATATAATATAATGATATTAATTATATGAATACTTTTATCTGTGATTAAAAGAAAAACATAATTTTTGAATATTTCTTGTCAAGTGTCAACATAGACAACAACGTATTGTGAGAAAAAAATTATCATTGTGCACACTAAATTTAATACTTTTAAAAAAACAACCACTTACCTGAGCAGCAATGATTTTTTTAAAAATAATAAAATGAAAAAAGAAATCAATAATCAAATTGTCATTATAGTTATCAGTATCGTACGATATACGAAATGATTTACAACCCTAACAATACGTATTATCGGATGTATCAGAAAGGGGTTTGTGTCAAACGATACGATATGGTATCGTGCGATACAATATGATATTGTGCGATACGATGCGATATTGTATAGCATGATATGATCGTGCGATACGATATGGTATCCTGCGATACGATACAATATGATATCGTGTGACGTGATACGATATGGTATCGTGCGATACAAAAATTAAATTAAAATCTATGATATTTAATATAAGAATAAAGATTTGATTCATAATTTAAATTTAAAAAATCTTTAAAAAATTATTATTATAACAAAAAGAAAATAAAGAATGATACTTGTTCAAACTCAAAACGTAAATTATTTGGCCACGGTATTGAATTATTGGATTAATGGTTCAATTGTGTTTAATCAAATTTCAAAATAATATATATTATATATTAAATTATAAATCTTATGTTAAACAAATAAAAAATATCCAATAATAAGCTTTCCGATTCTCAAACAACGAATTCAAATTTGAATCTTGTTACTTATAAAATATATATATTTCACACAATTTAATATAAAATTGGTTAAACCCGATTTTCAATCGAGTTGAAGCTGGGTTTGGTTTGGGTCAATGGATTTGCATACATAACTGATTTAATATTTAGCTCGAACCATTAAAGACACTGTGTCAGTGAAATCTTGTTCTTGGCAGGTTGGTATCAGGTTTTAAAACAGTAATTCTTATCATCTATTTCAAAAACTATTCCAAAAATAGATAAAGTAATATTTGAAAATTATTAATAAAAATATAATAATTAAAATAAATAAAAAATGAAATACAACTTACGTATTGTTTTAACTGAATATATTCTTGTCAGTAAAATGCAATGATGCCACAAGTTTAACACGTGGCGTTCACATAACCAATTTGCCATATGGTGTGAGCTTGCTTGTTTGAAGGAGAGTACCAATTTAACTTTTGAACAGCAACTGGGTTTCAAATAGTTGATGGATGGGGACTGACATTGATTGGAGCTTTTGAAAAAAAGAAGAAGAGAAAAATCCAAAAACTTTGGGAGTTGGACCTAGACCACGACTAAAACGTAGGTCAAATTATCACAACTTGGCATATGCTTTGGCAAATGAAGAAATTGTATTCTTCTTCTTCCTTTTTATTTTTTTATTTTCAAAAAAAAAAAATCAGAGTTGATTAGTTGGTTACAATTCCAATTAGCGACTGGTTAGTTATGCACGGATATGGACACGAGACACGGAACATGACATGATACGCCGACACGTTAATTCTAAAAAATATCATGTTTTGACACGTTGGGACACGTTTTAATTAAATAATATTTTTAATTTATGAAATATATATTACATGTTGTATTCAATAATTTAGTTTTATTTTCATAAAAATATATATTATAAAAATTGATGATTAATATTTAATTATAATCCCATTTTATTCAAATATAAAAATGATTTATTATGTTTTATATTTTAAATAAGTGAAATACAATTTTTTTGGTAGATAGTGAAATACATATTTAAATAAAAGCTGTTGTTGCACAATATATATATATATTATTTTATATATTATTCATTTGAAAAATAGATAAAGTATTAATGGAAAGTGTTGTTGCACGGACTCACATTTATTATTGTTTTTTAATACAAAGTTGAAATTAAATTTTTAGCCCACAGTAAATGGTCCGGCCCATTCTCAAATTAAAATGAAACCCTAATTTTATTCTTTCTTTGATTGACAAGTGCAGCCGCCGTCTACCAAAAAGCTCGTGTCTCCAAACCAGTGAGAACGGTAGCGCAAATAGCTTGTGTCACCGAACCAGCAAGAAGGGGCAGCGCAGTGGAAAGCAATCATGGATCTGCAACAGCAAGTTAGAAATGAAGTGAGGCCGAGGGCAACGCGAGGAAGACGGTCAGTTATGGCCTATGATGCACGGATGATGCACGGATACGGACACGAGACACGGGACACGACACGATACGCTGACACGTTAATTTTAAAAAATGTCATGTTTTGACATGTTGGGACACGTTTTAATTAAATAATATTTTTAATTTATGAAGTATATATTACATGTTGTATTCAATAATTTAGTTTTATTTTCATAAAAATATATATTATAAATAATTAATGATTAATATTTAATTATAATCCCATTTTACTCAAATATAAAAATGATTTATTATGTTTTATATTTTAAATAAGTGAAATACAATTTTTTTTGGTAGACAGTGAAATGCATATTTAAATAAAAGTTGTTGTTGCACAATATATATATTATTTTATATTTTATTCATTTGAAAAATAGATAAAATGTATTAATGGAAAGTGTTGTTGCACGGACTCACATTTATTATTGTTTTTTAATACAAAGTTGAAGTCAAATTTTTAGCCCACGGTAAATGGTCCGGCCCATTCTCAAATTAAAATGAAACCCTAATTTTATTCTTTCTTTGATTGAGAAGTGCAACCGCCGTCTACCAACAAGCTCGTGTCTCCCAACCAGCAAGAACGGCAGCGCAAATAGCTCGTGTCACCAAACCAGCAAGAAAGGGCAGCGCAGTGGAAAGCAGTCATGGATCTGCAACAGCAAGTTAGAAATGAAGTGAGGCCGAGGGCAACGCGAGGAAGACGGTGAGTTATGGCCTATGATGCACGGATGATGCACGGATACGGACACGAGACACGGGACACGACACGATACGCCGACACGTTAATTCTAAAAAATGTCATGTTTTGACACGTTGGGACACATTTTAATTAAATAATATTTTTAATTTATGAAGTATATATTACATGTTGTATTCAATAATTTAGTTTTATTTTCATAAAAATATATATTATAAATAATTAATATTTAATATTTAATTATAATCCCATTTTACTCAAATATAAAAATGATTTATTATGTTTTATATTTTAAATAAGTGAAATACAATTTTTTTTGGTAGACAGTGAAATACATATTTAAATAAAAGCTGTTGTTGCACAATATATATATATTATTTTATATCTTATTCATTTGAAAAATAGATAAAATGTATTAATGGAAAGTGTTGTTGCACGGACTCACATTTATTATTGTTTTTTAATACAAAGTTGAAGTCAAATTTTTAGCCCATAGTAAATGGTCCGGCCCATTCTCAAATTAAAATGAAACCCTAATTTTATTCTTTCTTTGATTGAGAAGTGCAGCCGCCGTCTACCAACAAGATCGTGTCTCCCAACCAGCGAGAACGGCAGCGCAAATATCTCGTGTCACCGAACCAGCAAGAAGGGGCAGCGCAGTGGAAAGCAGTCATGGATCTGCAACAGCAAGTTAGAAATGAAGTGAGGCCGAGGGCAACGCGAGGAAGACGAAGAACGAGGCGAGGAAGAAGAACGAAGCACTATTGGCAACGACGACGGAATGCTTGGTCGTGGTGACTGATTTCAAATTTTTTACATTTTTACCCCTTGACCGTGTCCGATACGGTCAAAATCGCGTGTTGGGATGGTCAACGTGTCTTACAATATTGACCACGTGTCGAATGCGTGTCGAAACGTGTCGGTGTCCGACACGTATTTTTTCTGATAAAGAGCGAGTCCGTGCTCCATTGATTATGGCCCAACTCTATAATCTCAGTGATACATTTGAGAGCTTCAACTTTTCATGCCCTTCTCTGAGTCTAATTTCTCATCCTGGTGAGACTATAAATTATCAATGTGCGTGGAAGCATATTTAGTTTTGAGTAGTTTGACCCATATTTTTGTTTGTTGATGTACATAATTTTTTATTTTTCTTTATCAGCACTTAGGTATGTATTACAAGATTATGAATATAATTTAGGGAGAATTAACCGCCAACAGTACGTACAAGCATTTTGTTATCAAAAATTAATGTAAAAAAATAAAAATTTATGTTTTTACATCTTTAATAAAGTGATGTGTGTTAAAATTCAAGTAAAAATTATCCTTGTTAAAATTCAAATAAAAATTATCCTTGTAAAAATGTAAAAACGGTAAGAACTTACGTTTTTACTGTTTTGACCGCTTTTACTTAAAATCAAAAATTTAATAAAAAAAAACCTAATTTTTGTTTTACCCAAATCATATTCACAATATCTTAATATCTTTTGTTTGTGTATTTTTTTTATAATTATGTCTTATAAATCTAGAATTATATTATATGTTATGTTATGAGAATCGTTTTATGTTTTTGGATCACTGTGTGCATTGAAAGAAGTGAATTATATCCCGATGAGGGATGATCCAAAATCGGCAGAGTGAATAAAGTAGGTAGAACACATTGGATATCCATTACTTGTTAATTATCACTGTTTATAATTTTGATACTTGGTTATGAAAAATAATTTTCCTTTTTAGATAGATGAGTGACTCAACACACATGTTCATTATGTAATATTTTTTTTACATGCATATATATAATTTTGTATGTTGACCTTAAGTGACAGAAAGTAGAAACTTTTGCTTACCAAAACAAAAAAAAGAAAAATAGAAACTTTATGTTCTGTGTCGTTTCTACCACCCATTTCCATTTTTATGTAGAAACTTTTGACAATATTGCATACAAGAATGTAGGTGAATGATTAGTAACATAATTCTCAAAACAGTAATGGTAATTCATAATGGTAAATTGATAATTTGAATAATTAATTGATCCTTCAAATTAATTTTGTTATTATTAGCTGGAAGTTAAATTTTATTGTACTCCTTAACACTTATACTTGATATTAAATTCATTATATAAAGTTAAAGCATAGTATTAGAATTGACGTAATCTGATCCATTTTTAACCCCCACAAAAAACATGATGAGGTGAGTTGACCCTATTTATAAATGGGCAGAAATACCAACCTAAGGATGAACTCACTTAAATAATAATAAAAAATCATAAACTAGGAGAATCCAAAAACAAAAATTTATTAATTCAAATGTAAAAAAACAAAAAAAAAAAGTGCTTGAATATGAAATATGCATTTAACATAATGAAATAATTTATTTAGGTGGAGATCGATGGGTGGGTTGTTGCAGAGAGAAATGATTAGAGAATTTGAAAAGTGAGAAAAAAATGCAACCCAACTCATTTTAGAGGATTTTTTAAATTAAAATGATAATGTAATCCAACTGCATTTTTCTCTTTCTGTCAGTCAATAATGTTTAAGAAAAAAACAAATTTAATATTATAACTATATATTACCGAAATATATAGTTTTTGTTTTTTTTTTTCAGAAAATTTATTTTCTAACAACATAAAAAGTATGATTTCCATTAAAAAAATAATGTCAAAACTAATAGCGTGTGCCACCTGACAAAGCGATTTAATCTAATTTTTTTTCTATTATGAATCGTGTTTTGAATTAATTTTATATACGTTTGTCGTAATTTGTCAAAAGAGATACGTCAATTTGATAATTTATGTAGAATGCAGTATCAGCTGCTGGATTATGCTAGAAATACCTGTACATTATTATATTACACTATTAAAAGAACGGTTTATTAAAAGAACGGTTTATTGTTACAAAGTTATCTCCACAATTTTAAAATTACATCATTTTGAGGATTAGGAAAATTAATTAAGAATATTTTGATAAAATTCATAATTAAATAAACAAATAAAATTCCTAAAATATCATTAATTAATTTCCTTAATCCATAAAATAACATAATTCTGGGATTCTTGGAGATAACCTTATCTTTTATGGTTGGAAAAATATTCTTCCTTTAAAAAAACATGCAAAATTATTTTTAGTCTCTATTATTTAATATTTTAAGGTGATGATGCTGAAAGTTTGATACACTATAAAAATACTTATCCTCTTTCTTTACTTAAGCACTTACGCTTTTGATTTATAAATGATAAGGCAAATTGGTAGTGCCCAATTAAAATTAATTTCAGGTTTCTTTTGTCAATAGTGATGTTATGTAGCATTTTGAAATGTAGTAATAATACCGACCAATTGTTGTGGATAGTACGTGTTATCAGCTGTTGGTCTATCTTGTCAATATTAAGGGGGTTTGCCAATAGGATCTATTTTAGAAGTAAAAATTATTCGATCCAATCTTCTCGATTTGATTATGTAATTATCCGTTCAGTTTGAATTTTTTTCAAATTTAATCCGATCCAATCCAATTTTTTTTGGTTTGGATTGAATCGGTTTTCGATTTTTTGAAAATACTAAAATTCATTTCATGATTATTGTGCAAATAACATCTTTTGTATATATTGGCTTTGTAATTTTATTTTATTTTTGAAATACAAAATCATTAGTAAACGATAATATATATTTTTGAACAATGAGATATGAAGCTCTACCTAGAAAAAAATTTGTTGATGAGATGTGACTAGACTTTTTCTTGGGTTTAGTTGATGGGTTAATGAGTCTTGGATTTAGAAATTTCTGGATTATGATTGGAGAAAGACCCAATTAGGTATAAGAGAATTAATATATTGGATCGGTTTAGATTTTATCGGTTTTCATCAACCAATCCAAAAATGGATCCAATCCAATTAAAATTTGTGATTTTTTTTTTAAGTTTTCGATTTTTCGGTTTTCGGTTTATTCAATTATCGATTTTTCGATTCGGTTACCGCGATTTGAATCGGTTTTGATCGATTGATGAACACTCCTAATAAACACGTCTATTGTTTTTTTTTTTTGGATATTTTAAACATGTCTATTTTACTACACTACCCACAATTTTTATGTTGCATAGAGGATTAGGAAATTTGCAGACTGGGAAAGGAAATGAAAAAAACAATTTGTGAAATTTGAATATTTATATTCTCATTTCTAGGGGTGTCAAGGGGCCGAGTCGAGCTTTAGTCTTAAAAGGCTAAGTTTGTGTTTAAATGTGTCAGCATGATCAAGCCTGTTACTTGTTAAAAATATTATTATCTGCCTGTGGCATGTCTTATTTACAAAAAGTAAAAGTCTGTTTTAGCCTGTTAACCTGTTTAAAAAAATAAAATAACAAAAGATTATCCAAACAAAATATACAATCAACAACACTAGTAATTACATAAATATCATAAATTCAATACATATCCAAACAAAATAATATAGAACAAAATCATTCAAAAAATCTATTTAACCAATAAAATGAGATGAAATGGATTGAGAAAAAAAAAATACAAGTAGTATAAAAAATATAAAATAAAAATAAAAAATAATTTAATAGATCAGCCTAAAAGGCTCTAAGGCTGAGCTTTTGAATTAGAGGCTGGGGTCTTTCTATTAAATGAGCTTTTATACAAATTCAAACCTGGTGTTAACACTCAATTTTAAATATGTAAGCTCAAACATTCACGAGTCAAGCCTTGACTCGTTTAGCACTCTACTCATTTCTCCACTTATTTATCAATTAACTCCTACTTTGTTTATTAGTATTAGTTATGAAGAGCCCCATAAAATTAATAATTCTTTGTTCGTTACATTATAGGAAAAGGAGTTTTCTCATGTTTATCGGCAAATAATTTTTGCATATTATTTTTTATCCAATAATAGATCTGAGATTTAAGTACTCTAATCTTATTAATAGGTCACTTTGAATGACTTTTTTAATATTACGTTAGTAATAATTGAGTTATACCTAAGACTTTAGATACAATAGCTACGAAGATATTTCGTCACATCCACAAACGTGTTAAAATAGCAACCATATCATATATTGATACAATCGATTTATTTAATTAATTTACTTTCTAAAATCTTAATAAAAGTCAACAATTGAAATTAGAGTTTTATTCAAACATAACTTTCAATTGGATGTTATATATGCACCTAATTTCTTAGTATACTTTTTGGTATAAAGATTTAGTTCTAATTTTTTGATAAAAACATGTAAGGAGATTATTTCATATTGTATAATTACTAATATCTTGAAAGCACTATGTATTCATGACAAAAAAATTCTAATCTAGTCATTTCCAGGTTGAAAGACGTGGAAATAGTTAGATTTTTTTTTTTTACTACATAATAGGAGTGAAAGATTCTTGTATCGTTTTTTCCAAAAAAGTAAAAAAAAAAAAGTTTTAATGTTTATGTTTTTGTTGTAGAAAAAAATTCCCTACCACACTCACATAAAAGTGAATCTCATTGTAAAGAGAAAAGATAAAAAATATTAATAGGATCTACTTATTTTTTAATGTGAGTGTGGCACAGAAATTTTTACGCAATAAAAAATAAAAACATTTTTCCCTAAAAAAAATTACAATATAAATCAATCCCATCTAGATATAAGTTCCATTAACCCACGAGTAAAATTAGACTACCACATAGTAGTGTATAACCTGGTGAATTGCATTGGGTAACAACAAAATTTCCTAGTCAAGCTAGCGAGACTCATCAAATTCTATCATGGAGTTGAATAATGATCATCCGGGTAGCACGGACACGGGATTTTTTTGGAAATCTAGGTGTTCAATTTTTAGGGACACGCGATCAACTTTCCGACACATTTCGACACGTTTTTCTGATACGCAGTCAATTTTTTAGGACACGTGGTTAACGCTCGGACACATTTTTTTTTTAAATCTTAATTTTTTTTATAAACAATCTTGGTTTTTTTTTTGTTAACTAAATGTAAAAGAAATCATTTATAAATTAATTTTTTTCTGTTATGAAATTTGACATGAAAAATTAACAAAGTATGAAAATTTATTTATATTTATATTTATGTTATGAAATTTAAATATTTGATTGGTTATATGACTTATTATGAACTCTTATATATATTAAATATAAATTATATTATATATATTAAAAAATTTATTTAATATCAAAACGTGTCCCAATATTTTTAGAATTAACGTGTCGGCGTGTCGTGTCGTATCGTATCGTGTCCCGTGTCTGTGTCCGTGCATAGATGATCATACATCCTGAATTTCACTCCCTCCCTCGAGTGTCAGTGTTTTCACACGTGCCATACCACATATATCTTCTGCACACTTGAAGTGCATGCTTCAAAGGAGACTCAACCGCTGGACTCTTATTAACCCATAATTGCCTGGACTAATTAAACAAGAATCAATTAGACATGACTCTATTTGTATTTATTAAATGAAACAAAACAAAGTGGAGTCAATTTTAAAATGGGAGTCATTTACATATGCTATTAGCATAGAATGTACTTGCAATATTTTATATATAAGCAACAATATTTGTAAAGAATTACTTCAACCTAAAATCTTAAGGTATTGAGTGGAGGTTTTTTTACCATTTTGTCCCTCATTAATTATTTAATAATCATTTTACCCCTCACTCAGAACTATCTACCAATCTGCCCCTCTTTAATTGATTAAGCCAAAAATTTAATCGATTAAATGGTTAAAATAGGCAAAAATCGTTGACTTGAAGATTTAGTCGATTAAATCTCCCTATTAAATCGATTAAATCTCTCATACAAAAGGTTGTTCTTAATCGATTAAGTTGAAGATTTAATCGATTAAATCTTCATTTGGATTAAATATTCAATTTAATCAATTAAAGAGGGGCAGATTGATAGATAGTCTTGAGTGAGGGGCAAAATGATTATTAAATAATTAATGAGAGGTAAAAGGGTGAAAAAGCCGTTGAGTGAAGGTCTTTTTAATGATTTATATTATTCTCTAACACATCCCTCATGCAAGAGCTCTTTGGGCTAGAAGCGTGAATATTGCACATGACCAATTTTTATTTAGTTATTTACCAATAAAAACACATCTAATACATGGTTCTCAGTTTTAAAAGATATTGCCAAAAAAATAAGACAAAAAATAGCTGAATGAATTGTTTGTAGCATGTGGCAAAAAAAAGTGATATTTTGATTTCCTCATACAAATAATAAAGAAAACGTGGTTGATTTAATCAAATTATAAATAATAAATTCACCTTTTGAAGAAATTTTTAATTAATAATTAGCCAATAATATGACTAGCTGTTATGGTGTCGCAGTCCTTACGAAAATTGCTGTTTAATAAAAGTCACTGTCATGTGCACAACTAATATTGCTAGCATTATTTGGAAAGAGAATAAGAAGAAACTTGTTTTTCGAAGAAAATTGAATGGCTTTGTAAAAATTCAAAAAAAATTAATTAAATGATGCTAGTTATGTAAGCAACATAGAGGGTGGAAAAAAGTAGCTGAAAAGTTAGCATCAAAATCTCATTTTAGATGCAACATAGATAATGGATGATGATATATACGTATGACGAGGCAGATTGCCTCATGAAAGTGAAGGAATTCTTATTGCATTCACATGTGTTGATAATGCAATATCTGTGTCACCTAAAAGGCTAAAACGTGTGACGATGTTTTGAGATGGTCATCTAGAAACACGGAGATCCTTAAGGAAACAATTTATTTTATCCAGTTTTGCTTTATTTGTTTTTGAAATTTTTGGGACTTTCTTACTTGGCTACAACAGATAACACAGAATCACCAACCCGTGGAAGTTGAAAACCAAGCAGAAAATTAATACTGAATGGATAAACATTATCCGAAGACAAACATCGATTAATTATAAAAATGTTACATGTTATAAAAAAAAAAAAAGAGTTACAAATTGGAACCGAAGTCATTATTTTGATTTTCCCCATTTTTCGTGGTCAACTAAATTAATTAGATCAGTAATTGATAAGTTTGTAATTAATTATATAAGTTTGTAATTAATTTTTATGATCCAATGATCCAAACGGGATTTACAACCGACCACGGGCACTAGTTTTAACTATTTTTAATAAATTTCAACTTTTTGGTTTGCTTATTAATAAGTGACGTGGAAGCCACTACAAGAAAATTCCCCCCCAAAAAGGTGGTTACTTTTGATATAGGAAGCATTGTATGAGTTGGAGTCCTCAAAATTGACCATTTGAAATTCCTAGTCCAAAACAACCGTAGCAATATTTGAATGTGGGAAGGTCGGAGATCCAGTTTCATTTCGGATAAGGACATAAGAAAAAGAGGAAAAATACTAATTGTAATAATGATAATGTTAATAAGAAAAGCATTGGTGCAAACTGGTCAGGGCATGCATTTGGTGTTCACGTGAAGAGGAGGGTTCAATGAAAAGAAGAAAGGAGGGCACGGATAAATAATGCAGTTGTGACAATCCTCCAAAAAGTACGCGTAACTTTTCTCCAATACATTATTAATGTACAAATGGAAGAGTAATGGTTACCGTACTCGTTTTCCCTCTTATCTCATTATATTCATCCACACATTCTTGCTCTATCTGAAAGTGAAACCATCAACATTTGAACACATTCGGATAAGTTTAAATTGGATATATGCCACCCTTTCGGAAATCCTACTCAATCTACACCACTAGCTAATGGGGACTTTTTTTTGGAAGATCTAATGGGAACCAATTAAATGTTAAGAGGTATTAAAACCCGTTTTCCTTTGCCTTTGTGTATGAATCGGCTCTTGGTGTCATTATCTTATCTCTTCCTCTATTTGCTTTCAGCCCATTGCCTCAAAACTATTAATATTTATTTTGATGGTCTAAAATATACGTTGTACTATATTGACTATCTGTTTGCAAAGCTATTAGATTGATTCTTCAAGCCCACCAAAAATATAAAAGGGTTTTATAAGAGTTATGTTGTAGGAAAAGTGATTGTGTAATGTTATAAAGATTTGTTTTGCGTGCCGGAGTTTTTTTTTTTTGCTGCGGACCCCACAAAATGTTGTGAGTGTAGGAAAAATTTTCTAGTCATGTTAAATGATAGATGATAAACCCAATATAAAATGGTCCTTTAGTAATAATCAATTTATCAGTTCTATTTTTAAAAAAAAAAAATTAAAGTCGTGAGCCAATCTAATACTTTTTATGTGACATTAAAAAATTATTTTGGTGTCATGTCTATTTTTCAATAATGAATTTAACCTAATTATGAATGAAAGATTAATATGATGCCACGTATATTTGAAAAGATTCTTAAATTATTATATATTATTGAATTTTTTTCCACAAATGAAAAAAATATAAAATTATAAGTAAAATTATTTTAAGTTAATATATTTAATAACACTTAATTATTAAACCAGATATAAAAATAGTGAACAGTCTCAAAACTGTTCACCGCATAATGACAAAAGTTTGCATGATCGACATATAATTAAATAAATAAATCAAATAATGATTTCAAGTGAGCAATATGTTGTATTTTTTTTTTTTGGTAATCATATGTTGTATTTATATTTGAAATACAAAAAGGAAAAATATGTTGCATTTTAAAGAACTAATATATCGGATATGTTGGGCTTTTCACAAACTTTTATTGGCCCTTTTGTCAATTGGGAAAAGTATGGGCCCAAGAAGACTGGCCCACTTTATTCTCTGTGGCTGTGTGAGGTTAAAAGGTTGTAACTATAACCTTTCATAAATCAAATAATGATTTAAAGTAAGCAATTATTTGAAATACAAAAAGGAAAAATATGTTGCATTTTAAAGAACTAATATATCGGATATGTTGGGCTTTTCACAAACTTTTATTGGCCCTTTTGTCAATTGGGCAAAAATATGGGCCCAAGAAAAATAAATTTGAAAAATATTATTTTTTGGCCGTGTGAAAAAAGTCTATTCCTGGCTTTTTCCTCCTTACATAGCCAACACGTTCTCTTTGGTCTTTCTCTTACCCCCCTCTCAATCATTGCATCTACATGGCGGAACTCATTCATATCCGGACGCTCAATCTTTGCTCGTGATTTCAAGGAAGTATGTAATGGTAATTTTATAAGATTTGGGAAAAAGAAGAAACACTATGGAAAAAGGAGAATATTGCAATAAAGGGAAGATAAATCAAACCAAGAAGGAAGGAGAGAATAAGGGAGAGGAGGAAGATTGGGGAAACGAGCGAGAGAGATTCTGATATTTTTCTGTGTTATTACCACTACTTATATCCAAGATTATGTTATGATAAGTTACAAAAATTGAAATTTCAAAAATAAATAATTAAACACAGGCACTAATTTATGATAGAGTTACATGTAATATTAAGGATTATTCTAAAATATTATATTGCTTGTATTTTTTTATTTTTTTTCTCTTTGATAGGTATTTGGGTCCTCTCAAGTCTCAACTGCTACATTCTATTGCTTGTGTTTTTTTGTGGAGATTTTTTGTAAGTTTCCTTCTTTAGTGTTTTTTTATGGGTTTTTGACCGAACTAGTTTATTTTTAAAAAATTTAACCGGATTAGGCTCTTGGTAAAACATATTATCAGACTAATGTAAAACGACGTGTTTTTATTGTAACCATGTTAATACACGCTAATAAGCTATGAGGAGTGTGCAAGACAAACTGAAACACAATAGATAGAAAAGCGCATTAGTGAAAGATTCGCGGTTACAAACAATACGCGTCTAAATATGGTAATTCACACCACGCGCGCGATATAAATCTTGTTTAAACCTATTAAAAGTGAAAGTTGACTTGGGAAACAAAATTCTAACTCAGTCCCTAAGGCGTGTGAACCTTGATATATAAGATACCTAAACCCTTATCAGATGTGAATTAAATCTAAATTAAGCCGCGGTTACATGAGACCCAACTTAATAGGACTGATGATTATTATTATTATTATTATTATTATTATTATTATTATTATTATTATTATTATTATGTAATTGAATAATGACGGATCAATCGCATTCAAAATTCCAACCCTTCACTTTAAGTGAGATGATGCTTATTCTGGGTCTTGGTACTTCTTGGGAGGCCATGACATGACTTTTTATCTACTTTTATCCTTTTGAATATAGTTTAATTACATCTGTGTAATCACAATCTCTACGATATAGCAAATGAGTTGAAAATATCCAACGACCCCAGTATAAGATCTTAAACAATATCATTTAATAATGTGCTAATATAATTATAAAAGTTACCATTCTAAAGTAGTAATTGTTAGTAATGGAGCTTCACTGATAATTTTGGAGGGATAAAATGCTATAATGCTTGCAGTAACGTAATTTAACAATAAAGTTTACAACATAAGAGAGAACTAGAAAGAAATGCTTCAATTGGAAGGGATAAAAAAAAAAAAAAACAAGAACGAGAATTTTAAATAAAAAGAAGTCACCACAATCTGCAAAGTCACAGATTAGAAGAAATTTGCATGCACCCTGGCCCTACCCCTATAAAGCTCTAATGGGTAATATTTTTCTTTCTTCATAATTTGGCAAATATTAATTGATAAGAGAGAACTAGAAAGAAATGTTTCAATTAGAAGGGATAAAAAGAGGACAAGAAACAGAAGTTTAAGTAAAAAGGGGCGACCACAACACAGGGTGGAAGAAATTTAGATGCACCCCTACCCCCATAAAGCTCTAAACGGTAATAGTTGTTTTTTTTTTCCTCGTAATTTGACAAATATCAGTTGATAACAAAATAATAGTTTTGTGCATAATAAAAAATAAAATTGAAATATTTGTACTTTTGTAGTTATACATTTCAAGATTTGTGTGGTCTATGTCCGAAAAAATTGTATCATTGTTCAAAATTAAATTCGTTAGTCATTAGACTGGAGTTCAAATAGTATCATATGTGGCTACACATTTAAAATCTATCATTATTTTTAGGGAAAAATAAATCTTATGTTGTTGGAAAATTCTAACCTCATGTCATAGATACATCAAGTGTGGGTCCCACCTATTTAAAAAAATAAAAAACAAAAAAAATGAGTGGCACACCTTTTTATGATATGTGTAGGAAGGGTTTATTTTCTCATGCAACATGAGAAAAACAAACCGCTTATTTTTATTCTAACAAAATTGAACTATACACCTATAGATTTTATGTCAAAGTGTGATGTCGAACTCCCATACCGTGATCAATCTCTCGTTGGTAAAAGAGTCTCTTATAAGAGTTTTAGACTCTTTGTACCATTCTAACAATCAAACATTGTTGATTACCAAAAAAAAACAATCAAACATTGCCCATATTTTATGTGTGTAATTAATCTTTTATTTACTAATGAAAGAAATGTCAGATCTTATTTTCAACCCCTTTTTAAAAATAATAAATATCTCCTTTTGATGCACCATCAACTAATTACAATTTATATTTTATTAAGCAATGAAGTATTGATTCCTTCCAAAAAAATTTAAAAAATATTATTTTATTTGAAAAATCATATTATTCTAATTAAAATTTAATAATAAATATAGATAAATTTATGAATTAGATATTGTAAAAATAGACTGATATCCTATTTTTAAAATGAGCTTCTTCTTTTTCAAACATAAATCTATTTTAATTTACTAAATATATTAGATCAAACACATTTCATATAAGCCGGGCTTGGACTCTAGTAAGCCACTCACCTATAAACAATATAAATATGGGAAAATGTTTTTCTTATGTCGTAGGAAAGTAGTTATCTCATGTCGTAGAAATAAAATTACAAGCCCGCATGTAAGAGGAGAGAGAGAGAAAAAGAGTGGTGGGAGTCACCTTCTTTTGTGTGTGTAGGAAAATTATTTATCTTATGTAAAATGAGATAAATATAACTCATAAATGTATTATCCAACGGCCATTTTAGCTTCTTTATAATATCAAACTGCGTATGTAACAGCCCAATGTGAAGGATCAGGCCCACTTCCACTACTGGAGGAGACCTCCAAACGTAAACGCAGGCTACCTAGCTATTTGAAGGAGTATGAGACAAACTAAGAATGTTATTGGGCTTTAAGAGATTTATTTTTAATACAGTGTTAATAACAGACCCTTCTCAATTTCTATATTTACGTTAGTAAATGGGTGGCCCAATAGGAATAAGGCACTATATGCAGCAGGAACAGTGAATTAAATGGGAGAAGAATTTGACCTACTTGCCTCTCTATTCTCTCTCTTCCTTATCTCACTATCTTCTCGTATTTCTTCTCCTTTTTTCCTGATATCTGGGTTTTTGAGTGTTACATTTGGTGCTCTCGTTGCTTACTCCACCTCCTTTTTCCATGGCAGAAAACACTCGTATGAGGGATATCAATCAAAGATTGGACACATTGGAACAACAAACACATCACTTGGACACCCTTGAACAGCAATTGCGCACTGCTGAACTGGTGCGTGAACAACAACATTTGGACATTCAAGAGTCCAATGCCAATCTCCATGAGTCCCAAAGTCAAATTAAACAAGCTTTACAGCGGATTCTGGATGGACAGCACACTGGGGGTTACGCTAATTCAGGTATACTGGGTTCTGGACCAGGTTCAAAATCTGGCACTAGCAACTCAGATCTGGCTAGGCAGCGTCCATTTAAACTTCTTTTTCCCAGATTTTCCTCTGCTGATCCCACTTCATGGATTTTTGCTGTAGAAAAATACTTCCAATATTATCAGATTGGAGATGATGAGCGTTTATTAATTGTTTCCTTCCATTTAGACAACCCCGCAGCTTGTTGGTTTAGGGGTCTTAGTGAGGAGGGATTGCTTCCCACTTGGGCTTCTTTTCTCACAACCATACATAGACGATTTGGTCCATCTGAGTTTGAGGAACCCATTGGCACATTAGCCAAACTACAACAATTGGGTTCAGTTATTGATTATCAAGCTGCATTTGAAGCTTCTGCAAGCAAAGTTCCTGGATTATCAGCCACTATGAAACGGGGTCTCTTCATTTTAGGACTCAAGCCCCGTATTCGTCGTTCGGTACTTACACAACGACCCCTGGATTGGCATGAAGCCTTAGCCTTAGCCAAATTTTTGAAGATCAGCTTGCTGAAGACAAACCCTCACGACAATGGGCTCCCAGATAGTCTAACCCCACATATTCATACCCCCAACCCCAAATCCAATTTCCATCACAACCCAAACCCTCTAATACTTTAACCCTATCAACCAATACTCAACCTAAACCTATCCTAGCCATCCCTATACGTCGTTTGTCCCCAGCTGAGATGCAGGTACGGAAAGGAAAAAAATCTTTGTTTCAATTGTGATGAAAAATTTGTTTATGGCCATAAATGCAAAGGTCGTGCGTCCCTATTATTTTTAGAAGGAATTGAAGAGGATGAACCTCCTGACCCCAGTGCTGACCCCAGTGATTCGCCTACTGCACTTGAATCACCAATAGAGGAACATGAGGAAGCCCCAGAGATAAGTTTCAATGCTTTATTTGGTACTTATTCTTCTAAATCCTTTCGTTTGTCAGGGTCGATATTGGGCCAATTTGTCCAAATTCTTATTGATGGAGGGAGCACACACAATTTTATCACCCCAAGAGTTGCTACTTTTTTGCGCTTAACTTTGCTGGCTATTTCACAATTTAAGGTGCAAGTAGGGAATGGTGACTCATTAACTTGTGCGGCCATGTGTCAAGCTGTTCCTTTAGACATTCAGGGTCACAAATTTCCATTGGACTTATTTGTTTTGGAATTACAAGGAGCTGATCTTGTATTGGGTGTTCAATGGTTGGCTACCATGGGCCCAATTTTGACAGATTACCATAACATGACAATGGGATTTACACACCAAGACACTACAGTTATTCTTCACGGTGATCACCGTATTACTCCAGCCTTAATCACACCATCCCAACTCCACAAAATGCTAGCCCAAAAGTCACTCGATTCCTGCCTCATGTGCCTATCTGCTGAATCTCCACCAACTTCCACTACTTTGCCAACCCCAACATTGGCGGCCCATACACCAGAAGTGCAGCACTTATTGGCCCAGTATGCAGATGTCTTTGCCTCTCCAACATCTTTACCACCTGATCGACCCAACAACCATAAGATTCCATTATTCCTTGATGCCAAGCCTGTCCAAGTTAGGCCATACCGATACCCGCATTTTCAGAAAAATGAGATAGAAAAATTAGTTTCTGAAATGCTCCAAAGTGGTTTAATCCGACCAAGTCATTTAGCATTTAGCTCTCCGGTCTTATTGGTAAAAAAGAAAGACGGCATGTGGCATTTTTGTGTTGATTATCGTGCCTTAAATGCAGTAACAGTGTGTGATAAATTTCCAATTCCCACGATTGATGAATTGATGGATGAATTACATGGTGCAACCATATTTTTTAAACTGGATCTCCGCTCAGGCTATCATCAGATTCGGATGCATCCAGATGACATACATAAAACAGCTTTCTGCACTCATCATGGTCACTACGAGTTTTTGGTTATGCCATTTGGACTGTCGAATGCACCTTCGACTTTTCAGGCTACCATGAACCAGGTCTTTTCTGAATTTTTACGCAAATTTGTAGTGATTTTTTTTATGACATTTTAGTGTATAGCTCTTGTCTCCAGGACCACATTCACCATCTAACACAGGTTTTGTTAATTTTACGGGAGAACTCCTTGTTTGCAAAGTTGTCCAAGTGCCTCTTTGCCCAATCCTCAATTCAATTTTTGGGGCACATCATTTCGGGTGAGGGAGTAGCACCTGACCCAGGCAAGACGCAAGCTATTAAGGAGTGGCCTATTCCCCAATCTGCCACACAAGTACGAGCCTTTCTAGGCCTTTCCGGGTATTATCATCGGTTTATCCGACATTATGCGTCTATTGCGGCACCGTTAACTGATCTCCTAACAAAGGAGGGTTTCCGGTGGTCTCTAGCCGCTGAAGATGCCTTCTACAAACTCAAGGCTGCTTTAACGGCATCTCCACTTTTAGCTTTACCCAATTTTAAAGAACCCTTTGTTGTGGAGACTGACGCTTCTGGAATCGGTGTAAGAGCAGTTTTGATGCAAAACAGCCACCCCATTGCTTTTTACAGCAGAAAGTTAGCACCAACTATGCGTACCAAATCTACATACATTCGTGAGATGTTTGCTATAACATCTGCAGTGGCCAAATGGAGGCAGTACCTGTTGGGGGTATCCTTCATCTTTCGCACTGATCACAAAAGTCTACACAACCTCATGAAGCAGGTTATCCAAACTCCGGAGCAACAAGTGTTCTTGTCAAAGCTCCTGGGCTTTGATTATTCCATTGTCTACAAAGCAAGTAAAGCCAACACAGTGGCTGATGCCTTAGCAAGACATCCAGACGAGACCCTTAACCATTTTTCACCCCAATTGGCTGCTTTTAGTGGTCCAATTAGTGATTACAAACACCTACTGCTACAAGAATTACATACAGATTCCTACTGTGCTAACATATTACAAGGGTTACAAGTTGAACCAACAAAATTGCCACTATGGAAACAGAAAGAGGGATTGCTATTCTTCCGCAACAAAATTGTCCTTCCGGCTGCTTCTTCCATTATTCCTCTGTTGTTAAACGATCTCCATGCTTCCGTACAAGGGGGTCATTCTGGCTTCATGGGAACCGTGCAGCGGATCAGCCAAACCTTCACCTGGAAGGGAATGAGAAAAAAATTTGTAACTACGTGGCTAATTGTGAGATATGCCAAAAAATCAAACCACCAAACCATTCCCCATATGGTCTCTTACATCCCATTCAACCACCCGAAGAAACATGGACCGATTTGAGTATGGACTTTATTACTCACTTACCACATTCACAAGGATTTACAGCCATTTTAGTCATTGTCGACAGGTTCTCCAAAGGTGCGCATTTTGCAGCATTGCCTCCACGCTACACAGCCTCCAAAATCGCTCAAGTGTTTTGGGACACAGTTGGAAAAAACCATGGGCTACCACGATCCATTGTTTCAGATCGTGATCCACTGTTTCTGAGCAAGTTTTGGATTACACTTTTCACTCTTCAAGGAACGACACTTCGCTTCAGTTCAGCATATCACCCACAATCGGACAGTCAAACCGAAAGAATAAACAGATGTGTAGAACAGTTCCTGAGGGCATTTACCTTTGACAATCCTTCATCTTGGTCGCGGTTCTTGACCTGGGCAGAGTATCATCATAATACCTCCTTCCATAGTTCAACCGGTTTGACTCCATATCAGATAACGTTTGGTCGACCTCCACCAAACCTTTTAGTCTACACCTTGGGCTCCTCTTCTAACGAAGCCATTGACGACATCCTGTCTTCACGAGAAGCACTCCTCGCAACAGTGAAAGCAAATTTGCTCAGAGCCCAAACGCATATGAAAAATCAAGCAGATAAGAAACGAAAAGATCAGATTTTTACCGTGGGTGAGCGCGTTTTACTTCGTCTTCAGCCGTATAGGCAACTGTCTGTCCAGCGTAGGTCCTCCCAGAAACTATCTCTGCGGTTTTATAGACCATTTGAGATCGTGGAACGCATAGGTCCGGTGGCTTATCGCTTAAAGCTTCCACCTTGGGCCCGTCTCCATCCGGTCTTCCACGTTTCGCTTTTGAGGCCCTTCAAATCTGATTAATAGTATCAGATCCATGCACTACCGAAGTTTTCTCGAGATCTACCGTTGGCACATACACCAGCAGCAGTGGTGGGTAATAGGGAGATATGGCGTCAGGGCACTCGAGTTAACCAGGTTCTTGTTCAATGGACGGGGTTGCCACCAGAAGATTGCACTTGGGAGGATGAGGCTGTCATTTTTTCAGATGTTACATAAGAAGAACACTGATGTGGGAATAGCTGGAACGAACATGCAAAGAGGGAACTCAACTAACCCTCAGACCAAAGTAACAAATGCTATAATGCCTACCACCCACTCTCCCATCTCACCAGATACCAACGCTCCATTTAATACCACTGTGCCTACTTCCACTTTCCCAGACCCCTTTAGCGTGTCCCAACATAACACTGCCCAACCACTTCCCATCACACAATTAATTAGCCGTCCCATCAGCTGTCCCAATGCTATTCGACCGTTTGCCCATCCCTTGCACCCTAGTGGACCGCATCCACCTGATATCCTTGTGGACAAGGATCTTTTTCAACCAAAGGGGAATGTAACAGCCCAATGTGAAGGATCAGGCCCACTTCCACTACTGGAGGAGACCTACCTCCAAATGTAAACGCAGGCTACCTAGCTATTTGAAGGAGTATGAGACAAACTAAGAATGTTATTGGGCTTTAAGAGATTTATTTTTAATACAATGTTAGTAACAGACCCTTTTCAATTTCTATATTTACGTTAGTAAATGGGTGGCCCAATAGGAATAAGGCACTCTATGTAGTAGGAACAATGAATTAAATGGGAGAAGAATTTGACCTACTTGCCTCTTTATTCTCTCTCTTCCTTATCTCACTCTCTTCTCGTATTTCTTCTCCTCTTTTCCTGATATCTGGGTTTTTGAGCGTTACAGCGTAAGTAGTTGACCATGGCGAATTTTGATCTTCATTCTTCTAGCAGGATATGTAATATTCCCACTTTAACTTGACTCGAATCGAACAGCATTATAAAATTTTTTGGGTATGATTCGCGATGGTAATTTTTTTTATTAATAATTAAAATGTCTTAAAACCAGATAACTTATTGTCCTTAAACTTTCTACCAGTTTATTTTATTTTTTTATAAATTACAACATTTTTTTTTTTTTTTTTTTTTTTTTTTTTTTTTTTTTTGCAGTATATGAAACATTTCAATTCAGTTTCCTAAGGGCGAGTTTGTTTTTGAATTTTGATGTACTTCAATTCTGAAGAAGTTATGTCTGTCTAGCATAAGTAACTATGCTTTATACAAAAAAAAAAAAAAAAAAAATAAGTAACTATAGTCTGTACGAATTAAATATATATAAAAAAGAGCAAATTGAATTTCATTGTCACACTAATTACTAATATGCTTGCAAAGTTTTAGTTGGAGAATGTTACATTGTTGTCATTATAAGCCATTTTTTTTATCAAGAAGGTTTATCTTATCTTCTATTTCTGTATACTTTTTAATTATATTAAATATTTACGAATTACGAGTTACAAGCTACTTGATGCAAGGTAGCAATGATAGATACTTTGTCCCCAGTAAACTTTACAACCTTCAGATTAGATTTATGACCACTTAGCTAGAAGTGTTTCATGTCCCAGATAATTTTTGGCCTGTTGATGTTGAAAGATTAAACATTCAGTAAAATTAGATGCTTTCACCTCCAATGTAACTGAATAAATTTATTTAATTTCTGGATACATTGAAAATAAGTACTGGTATCTTTAGAATTTATTTATTTATTTATTTTTAGAAAACAACATCGCCCCCAACCCATCTAAAAACATAGACCGGCCCAACTTGTATTCACTAGCTTGAACGTTGGTGCCAAACGTAGCTAACCCCTGTGACGTGCTAAAGCCTAAAGATACAAGTTTTTATTATATAACCAAAAAAAGGGGAAAATAAAAACACAAAAAGTTTTATTTAAAATTATAATTAACACTAGCTCTAAAAGTTATAAAAATATTTTATTCGTTCATTACTCTGATACTTTTTTTTTTTAGAAGTATAGTGCGTATCAAACATTTAATTGACTTTTGATTATTTTTAATAAAAATTTAAACATTTATTATGAAACCAGCATTCAATAAAATTTTGATAATTCACCAGGTACCATAAAAAACTTCCATTCAATTAATTTGTTTTCCTTTTACACGTTATAGTTTAACCTTAATTCTAGTTGTTGTTCAATTAAATTTGAGTGCTCCACTGAATTAATTTAACTAACAATTGTGGATAAATTTATGGTGGAAAACGGTTTTACGTCTTCCTATACTCATTGCTGTTCTTCTTGCTTGTTTCTGCATTGGAAGTATGGAGCCAAAATTTTTTTTTTTTGAGGTTATAAGGAATTGAACACAACACCCTACATTACACACACTCCTAATACACACCACACACCATAGGCTAACCCCAGTGGTATGGAGCCACAATTTTAATGCAATAAGGAGCTACAATTTTAACGCAATAAGGAGTTACAATTACTTATTGGAGTTGATCTGCATAACACGTTTTTTTCTATAGCAGAATGCCTTTAAATATTTGTTATACTGCCTTTTTTTATTAATCATTATTCTGATTTCTTTTAGTATTTTAAAAACATTAATTATTATACAAATTAGTGTTTTTTGGTATTCTTCTTGGAAACATCGAGTCACAGTATTAGAAAACGATGATCTTCCATCAAGATTTTAATAACCAATAACCAAAGCACTTTTTTTTTTAAATTTTGATGGACAAATCGAGGAGACACGTATTTTTGTACAGTTCATGTTTATGATTAATTATTCAGTAACGTATATGGAGTATAAAGCTTTTCTTTATAAGAAAAATATTTTCTCATGTTGTTGCATGAGAATTCAATTCTCATGTTGTGACCTTTCGATTTGCGTGCAAAACTTTTTTTTTTCATTTTTAATAAATGTGGGACCCACCACTAGATGAGTCACAACATGAAAGTTGAATTCTCATATAACATGAGAAAATCAAATCCCTTCTTTATATATAAGTCTACATAAATTTGTAACAAAGACAAATACATTTGATTGAGTAGTTTGTCAACAATCTTAAAATTGAGTAAATGGCTGATTCATCTTATGCAAAGAGGGCAAAGATTGAGAAGCACGAGTACCGCCCTTCTGGACGAGATATTATCAGAGATATTTGCAAGACTGGTAGCACATGAAACCCGTGACATATGCAACGTTGAACAAAGTTGTAAAGATTTTCTCCGTATTGTAAGGAACAATTTTTTGCTGGTGCACGCAACAGATATTCTCCTTGGTATAGAGTGGTAGAACCGAAACTTCTACGGTGGAAGAAACAAACATGACACACCTTGACTGATGAAGATGAATAATGAGTTTATTTTTTGTTGTTGTTGAACTATGCTTTGCACTAAATTTTTTTTAATATTCGTTTGAGTTTGATAAAATATGGAAGTAAAAGAATTCAACTTAGTCTATTACATACTTATTATTAAATAAAATTTTGTGTAGTTGCTATTTACAAAATTTTGTGTGAATGTTATAGTTTTTTAAAGTTCAGAAATAGCATGACAATCGTTTTTTATTTCAGATAATTCCCAAGTAACAAGTGTGTTTTTTTTTGTTTTTTGTTCCTTCATGTTTATACCACTACAGTAGTACCGTTCAGAGTTTGATAGCAAGAAGAATATGCTAATTTACCAATGCAATGATTAATCACGATGGCAACAATGATTTTGTTCTATTTTTCCCAGGCATCGCACTGGTAATTCACTAGTTTAAAAAAAATAACAAAACAACATAGTTTCATTAAAAATGACATAATTTTATGTCATTATAATGACAAATATTTTTCCCTAATATATTTTCCATACTTCTCCTGTATTTGGAGAAGTATTATTCTGATGCCACTCACTCAAACAAATTTCCTATTGCATGATAGGCTTTAAGATCATATATATATATATATATATATATATATATATATATATATATATATATATATATTATACCGATATAAGAATAATAAGTGTTACACTAAATCTTAACCATTGATTTTCTGTATCTAACGATTAAGATTTATTAGGTCTCACTCATTAATTAACTTTTAATTACCAACAAATCTCAACCGTTAGATGCACGAAAATCAATGGTTAAGATTTAGTGTAAGATTTATTATTCTTACACTGATGTAAGTTGATCCTACCACAGACACACACACATATATATATATATATATATATATATATATTCTCCAACCGCTTGACGTCTAGCAATGACAGGTGTATGATTATGATTCCCCACATTTAAAGTTTTCACCTTTTGTATGGTTATAAATTATAATTCGCTATATATAATGTTTTCACCTATATATATGGTAACCATTTAATTGATGAACGTTAAGCAAATGGAGAAATATAAATCCTATATATATATATATATTTATAAACTTATGAGAAATTATAGCTTTCATATCCTAAATGAAGCTTAGTTTGATATGTGTTTTCGAAATATAAATCCTACATATGTATTTATAAACTTATGAGAAATTATAGCTTTCATATCCTAAATGAAGCTTTGTTTGATATGTGTTTTCGGAGAAAAAAATCTAGCAATTGTGAATGCACTTCCCTTGTTCACCCTTTCGATAAATTGACAGACAATATGTGATATAATCCATATATGCATGTACCAAAAAAAAAAAAAATACATCATAATTATGAGTATATAATTCGCACCAGACTGAAAATAAATTAATTTTGTTGAAAAAAATAGATTCGGTCTTGGAAGATTATGCCTAGTATCTTACTCTTAAAACATTTTTCTCCATTTCTTAAATGTTCTTTTTTAAGTGAATTGAGATTGATCAGACAAATACAATATGGGCTGAACAAAGTATATCGGGCCAAATCACACACGGTTGAGGTGAGAAGGCTTTTGGGTTATCTATTTTCTGAGCTGAAGGTTGTTGATGATGATGTGAGGACTTTAATTATCCTTCGGCGCGATGATCCTGACTGGAGGGAGGGTACCTGCAATGACACTCTGACGCTCAAGTCAGTATCAATGTCAGGTTTATGTGCATTCTTACTGAATTAAATTGTTATACCTAGGCATGTACCATTTGTCTATATAGTGGTTCTGATGCCGCCTTAGGAAGGCGGTATAACCTCTGATTGGCGGTTTATGGGCTGCAGGTTCAGCTGGTGCTTCCATAGCCGTATCTCATTATGTCAGGCTATCTTGGTAAAGTGGTGACAAGCTGTTGTTGTCTTCTGTTCATTTGTTTAATGGCGCAATAGATCTTTATTAGTTCATGTGATTACTTCCTTATCTCTGAAGTTATGTTAAAAGGCGGTTCACGCGCGATGGTGGCATGGGCGCCCTGTTATGCGCGATGGAGGCCATTGCGCTTCAATCTGGGCCTTGTTCTATGGACTTTGGCCTTCGATGGACCTGCTATATTTTATCCAGATCAGAAATATTTATGAATACGAGGTTTGATTCAAGTCATTTTTACTGGTTTTGTACATAGTCTTTAATTAAAAATATAAATGGGTCCAGCGGCTTTTTAGGAGCTTAAAACTTGGCTTGACCCGATTTGTTTAACAAATAGAACGAGTTCTGTTATGGACCCGTATGAAATGTCCATCTAGATAACCGGCCCAACAAGGGGCAACCCGGAAACCGGGATATAATAAGGTAACAGATCACCATCAAGGGCATTTAACCCATGATATGTTACCATATGATAATGATCGTCCCACCAAGCAGTAATCATTGCCTCGTGGATGACAGCTCAGACCTAAGTATTCACCCTATTCACAATCCCTATAAATACAGGTAAAATCCAAAGGTAAAGACACACAATCTCTCTCGATATACTATTGTCACTGTGCACACACACCCTAACTGCTAAACGCAGCCACAAGTATTCTGTGTACAGTGATCAACTAAACTCAAGGATATCTACTCCATAGATACTCCTAAGAGAGCATTAGATTCAAGATTAACACACCAGCATAATCGGGCTGGACATCTTTGTCCTGTGGACAGAACAAGTTCAAACTTTAAAAATGTTTATTTAGCAAACAAGTCCAAATCTAATTTAATGAGGTTTGGCTTAAAAACCCATAAGCTGACCTGATATATTATTATAATAAATATATATATATATATATATTTATGCCACTGAATCATTAACCCTACTTTTTTACAATTTTCTATTACCATTTTCTCACCGTCACAGTTTCACATACAAATTCTCTGACTATTGATCTCTATTTTCCTTTATCAGTCAGACGCCTTTTCATGGCTTTACCTCAACCTTCTAATTAGCTCAACTGACTAGATAGCATGAAAGATGTAATTATATGTGATTATTTTTTCTCTGTCAAAAGAATACATATATATATTTTTAAAGATAAAAGAATACAGAATTTGATGCATATATAGTCTCAATATTTGGAGTGAATTTGAAAAAATATTTTATAATTATAAATAAACCAAATCAAGTGTTTAATTTTTCATAAATAAATCAAATCAAACTTAAAATTTAACTCGTACAATACTAATAGATCAAGCCAAGCTAAAAATATTTTTTATAAACTTAACTTGTTTAAGTTAAAATTTGACTTGATCCAACTTATTTATACCATTAACCACAATGCCACCACCACTATCACTTTGCAAGATTTCAAAGTACTGCACGTGTCTTACCAAGTCTTGTGTCAGAAGCACCCAGATAAAAAATAGCTATTCTAGCCATCTAGGCAATATATTTTCAACAACTCGTCCATAACATATGAACTTGGATCTTGTGAATCAGATACACGATGACTATGTTCTTTTCTTTCATATTCTTTTAAGCAAACAAGGCATGAAAAGAGCTTGTCGTGTCCCACTATCCCAACAGAAACCAAAGCTATATTTTTCTAATCACCATTAAACTATAATAAATCATGACAAGGTTAGATCAAAACAATCCAAATTCCATTATATAGAATGAATGAGAACAGTGTATATTTTAATATTCAAGGGCAAAATGAGGATAACATCCCCTTAATTGGGCTAGAATGCTCGAAATCCATTGAAAAGACCAAAAGAACCGGAACAAGAGCGCGTTCGAAAGGCTGGCTGTTTCTTATTTTTTTATAAGAAAAAAAAAACACTTTTTCAATTGAAAAATGTGTTTAAATATATGATTATAAGCTTTTCAAAAAATTAAAAATAAACTACAAGTAAAAAAAAAAAAAAAACTCTTTTAATACTTTTGCCAAAAATTAAAAATAAACAGCCTTAAACATTGGTGCTCCATGAACTTTACAGATCAGAGGTGTAAAAGTCATTGTGTGCCGTGTGGTACCACACACGCCTTGTCCCACCTTGTGGAGCTTTTCTCTCAGATTTTTGTCTTTGTTGATTAAACCAGGAGAGTTTTTTAGCCAACTTGGACAATCTCAAAATCTGTTTTATGATTAGTATTTTAATCTAGGATAGTTATATTTTACGTTGCAACCATATTGATATGAGATACGAAATATGACACGATACGTCGATACATTAATTCTAAGAAATGTCATATTTTGACACGTTTTGATATTAAATAATATTTTTAATATATATAATATAATTTATATTTAGTACATTTAAGAATCCATAATAACTCATATAACTAATCGAATATTCAAAATTTATAACATCAATATAAAAGCAAAATGTCAAATTCCATAACATAAAAAAAATCGACTTATAATTAAATTTTCATTTTTAGTTAATAAAAAAAAATTATACCTAAAAAAACCAAAAACAAAAGTATGAGCGTTGACTGCGAGTCGAAAAAAGTTAATTGCTTGTCAGGACGTTCATCGCGTATCCGAAAATGTTGACTGCATATCGGAGCATGTCGGTGTCCGATAAGCAAATTAAAAATAAATGTGTCGGTGCTTCTGAGATTATACTTACTATTATTTTAGACTTATTATCCTTAATACCTAATTAATGATGATATATTTTCTTTAAGGGTTTTATAAGAGTTATGTTGTAGGAAAAGTGTTTGTGTTATGTTATAGAGATTCGTTTTACGTGTCGGAGTTTTTTTTTCCGCTGCGGACCCCACAAAATGTTGTGAGTGTAGGAAATTTTTTCTGATCATGTTAAATTATAGATGATAATCCCTTTTTTTAACTATTGATTTTGAATTAATGCAATGATAATTAATCATATAATAAAAATAATAACTAAGCGTAAAGTAGATTTTGAGATTGTTCAAAATGGAGGAAGACGAATGAAACTCACAAACCTGGTGGATAGAGTTGAGCGATGATTGAAGGAATGTAAGATGCTTAATGGAACTCGACATCGGAGATGCAAAAAGCCGATGCCGGAGAGCGAAATACCGGTGCTGGATGAACAGTGAGAAATGCTTAACAAGGAGTGAAAAATCTGATGAAGAGAAAAAAAAAATTGTTATAATTGTCACGTTCTGTCTATAACCATTTAGGGACAATACCCGAAAGTAGTTGGAAGTAAATAGTTCGCGGAATTTAATAAGAATGCGGAGTTATCAGTTAAGGCAGGTATGATATTGAGGTGTCAATATTAATTAGTTACGTGATGGCGTACTAGTGGAGTTCTTATAATATTTATGTCTAATCCGTTCTTTTGTGTTTTGATGATTTATCCAATATCTGTAATTCGAATGCTTTTTTGGTATGACGATGGTTTTCAAAATTGATTACGACAGTATATTTTATATTATATTTTAATGGTAAGATATAATATAAAATATAAAAATAATTTTTTTTAATACAACATAAATTGATGCGGCACGTTTCTATTAGCCAAATGTAACTGCAAATAGTATTAAAAAAATTTCCGTGTCATTTGTGCCTTACAGATTTTTCCCACTACCAATATTTTCTTCGTTGGGATTAACTTTTTTGTTTTTTCATATAGGGACATGCGACCGTGATTTTTCACATGCATTTCACTAAAAAGTATATTTTTGAAAATAGGATGCTTCAATTTTTTTATATCGAATGGTTTACATTTTTTATAAGGAGATTAGTATTTGTGGGAGAAAAAAAACAATGGAAAATTGTTTTCAAAAAAAAAAAAATAACTGTGTGGAAAATTATTGGGTATTTTTACGACTCAATTTTAAGGGGTCACTTAAGTTATTGCATAATATTTTGAGTTTTTTTTTCTTCAAAACCCGCAGTTAATTAGTCTGTGTGAGTTTTAAAAATTAAACTTGGGGTATTTTTAAGACTACAATTTTATTAGGTTTGAGTGACGTTTTAAGTTGGTAATTAGTTATTGCATAATATTTTGAGATTTTTTTTTTGAAATTTTAAACATAAACCATAAAATATATTAACTTAATCTAATACCTGTCTTATAACGTGTTAATGTCTTTATATTACTATTTTATTTTAATGTATGTATATAAAAAACTCTGGATTTTAATTTTATATTTCTAAAATTTCATGACTGAATTATGAATAATATTCAAAATTATATATTTTATCCAAATATTGAATTTGATATTATATTAAATCAATCATTTGTTAAGTCACACTTAGTTTGAAGAGAGAACTTTCAATGCTTCATTGAAAAGATAACACATGACATAATTTTTTTTTCGTCTATATACATATCACATTTTCTCTTGCGGATTTTGATTGACTTGCCCCCACTGAATAAATGGTGCTTTAGATCACCTTAATAATTTCTTAGTTAGAGACCAATTTAATGGACCCTTTACTCGCAACACTGTCTTTTTTTGTACATCCGGTAAAAACTTATTGTCTTTATTAATTGTAAATTTAGAAGGGATAGGATATTGTAATAATTAATTAATATTATTACTAATATTATTATCAATCAATTTAATTGTTAGATCGATTATGTTGATTTAACGGTTATATTTATTTCCATCTTTTTATAGTTATGATTTTTCATATTTAATACTTTCACATTAAATATGGAGAATCATAATCATACAAAGGTGGAAATAAATATAAAGTATTAAATATGAGAAATCATGAAAATAAATATAACGGTTAAATCTATATAATCGATCTAACGGTGTAATTGATTGGTAGTAACACCAGTAGTAACACTAATTAGTTGTTACAATATCCATCCCTAATTTGAAAATGGTCATTTTATAATATAATTTAAGACTGTATAACGTTTAGTATATAAATTATAAAAACAAAGTGGGATATGAAATGTACTAGGGGTATTCGCGGTTTGCATTGAATTAGGTTTGGAAGTAAAAATTATCCGATCCAATTCATTCGCTTTGATCATATAATCATCCATTTGGTTTGGATTTTCCTTTTTAAATCCGATCCGATCCAATATAATATTTTTGGGTTTGGATTTGATCGATTTTCAGTTTTTTAAAAATCATAAAATTTGTTTCATAATTATTGTAAAAATAACATTTGTATATATTGACTTTGTAATTTTTTTTTTTTTGAGATACAAAAAGCATCAGTAATCCATAATATAATTTTTTATTTTTTTTTTGACAATGAGATATGAAGCTCTAAAAAAATGAAAATTTGTTGATAAGATGTTATTAGGTTTTTTCTTGGTTTAGTTAATGGGTTAATAGGTATTGGGTTTAGAAATTTTTGAGTTATAATTGGGGAAAGACAAAGTAGGTAAAAGAGAATTAATATATTGAATTGGATCTAATTTATTAACCAATCCAAAAATTGATCAAATCCAATTAAAATTTATTTATTTTTATTTTTTTGATTTTTCAATTTTCAAATTATTCGATTATCGATTTTTCGGTTCGATCACCATAATTTAAATCCATTGATAAACACCCGTGGAATGTACCGTGTCAATAACAATGTAAATTCAACTTCAAGTCAATTAGTATCTTTTATAAAAGGCGAAATCAATTTTTATGTTGCATAAAAACACACATATCCTGTCACTCTCAGTTCGTAAAATGTGCCCAATCTTTTTTTTTAAAAAAAAATTGGTGAGACCCAATTTGTTTCTGTTTGCGGGAAATCACCATTGAATGCAAGCCCTTTATAAAAATGTAATAAAAAGTTTTTGAAAATTTTAAGAGAGAGAAAGATGGATGATTAGATAGAGAGTTGAGATAAAAAAATGGTAGTAGAATATTTTGAAATAATATAAGTTATGTCATTTAAAAGGATAAATATTTTTTTCTATTTATTTATATATAATATTGAGGTTTAAAATTATAATCTCGCATAAATTATTTAAATTCCTCCGCACTTGGTCAATGCTAATGGCTTAACATGGTCCTTTTGTTTTTTAATTTATTTTTGCGAAGGTAATGTTAAATATGAAAAAAAAGACCAGTCTCAGACTCTCAACCGGTTGGAAATTGTGACCGGTTGGGTAAATGTGAAGATATAATTTTTTTTACTTTTTTCTTCGGTTTTTAAAGGGAAAGGCAATTCAATCAATCGATGCAGCGCGTTTTTATCTGACGTAGTTTTTTTTTTTTTTTGGTTACTGAAAGAGAATAGACTTTTTTATGCCATGGCCTAGTTTGGATCACAGTAACATTAATTTTAAAAAATGCTAATTCTAAAATATTAAACGGTACAAATCGATTTTTGTGAATCATAGTAAAAAGTTTATTAACATTCTTATTAATTTTATGCTGAGTAAAAAAAGAAACAAAGACGCATGGGGCCATTAAATTATCGAAAAAATGTTGAACAGCTTGGAATATAATAATAACAAGTTAATAAATGAAGATGTTGGAAAGATTTTAAGCGAGGTTATGGTAAGTGGTTTATTTAAATCAAGAGCTAAAGCATTGATTTATTTGCTTTAGATTATTATAATAGGAAAAGATTGGAATGGAGTTAGCATTGATTCAAATGTTTTTAAATTTTAAAAGTAAACTCATTTTAAAATCTTTAAATAAAAAAGTAACTAATAAAGGAGAGAGTGGGAGTGGTGCTATTAGCTATTGTGACGGCTAGGGTTTCTTAGTGTATACGGTCATAAAGGTGGCCACGGAGGCCATCTGACGCAGAAGCTCCCTCGACATCTGGCAATGGCTTCACACTCTCAGATTTTACGATAGCGAGATATCAATCCGCCTCTCACTAAAGACAACCTTTTCAGAGAGAGAAACTCTACATTATGATGTGCGCTTAACCATTTCCTCTAGTCAAGTGGATCCTTTCTGACGTGTCATCCTTTATTCCAAATTTATCATAAATATATAATGAAATAGGATTTTCATTCTTGACGTAGAATAGTATCTCAATATTGCGTTTCTTCACATGCGAGATCATCATTAAAATACATCTCACCTTTTTTAGTTTTATTTTATATTTTTAATATTTTTATTGTACTTTTAAATTAACTATTTTTATATAGATTTTTTTTGATTTTCTCATTAATTACTATTTTCGTTATCAATTTCATAATTTTTTTTATGCATTTTCAATTTAAATTTCATAGCTTTTAATGATGATATTTTTGAAATTTGAAAGGATATTATGATCATATATCTATATAATTAGTAAGTAATATATTTTTATATTATAGAGAGAACTCTTTAAATCAATTCATGTCATTTTCAGTTTCCATTTAAAATTTTTTCAATTTTAAAATTCACTATGCATATATTCTTCATCTATTTTTATTATTTTAATATATATGTTTAAAATTATCTTAAAATGCTCATGTTAATTACCAATTATAATAATAGTTATGAAAACTCTATCACCCTGTACATATTGAATTACTTTAATCTATTTATCATTTTTTAACAATGTTTAATGAAATTAAATATATGAGGATATATATATATAGCTTTTTTATTTTCAATTTTTGACACACTCTCTCCTATAAGGACGATTTCCACGCTGAAATTCAAATTTGTTCTTTTAAGCCGTGAAAAGGTGAAATGAGTTTAGACTTGTAAAAATAGCTTTGCCTTTTTCTGGTTGAAGGAAAGGAAGCTTGGGAAAACAACCTAGCCAGTGAAACTATCTTTCCCCTTACACACAATATATATTCACGAATATATTTACCTAATCGCTGGATTTGTGGGAAATTTTTTTTAGTGAATTACCCAATTCGGTACTCCTATTTGTTAAAATGTTAAAAAGGGAATTCTTATTTTCTTTTTTCCTGTTTTTCTTATAATTCTTTTTAAGTCCTAAATCTTTTTCCATTTTAATAAAAATGTAAAGCTGTTACCCCGAAAGATTTATTCGATTTGTGAACAAAAGTGGAGAGGTTGTAGCCAATCACAAGATCCGAGCTCATTAATGAGAATGACCACGGCAACAACCACCACCTGTATGACTCTTTTTTCGACACGTTAGAAAAACGACAGTGCCACGCTGTTCAACAACTGTAGTCAGGATCGGCGCGTGGTGTGAAAAAAGAGAGTCGCGTTTGCGTTAGGTTTAGCATTATTTCCCCTTTTATAAATTTTGACCGCAGATGCCTTCTCTTTTTTGGAGAACGTCTCTTAAGTATTACTATAATATTTAGCGCTGGGTACAATAATAGTTTAAAATAAAATTCCAATTATGTATTCTTATAATTATAATATTAATTTTTTTTTCTCTTTTAAAAAATATATGTCAATTGATGTATTATGTTTTTATAAGTGGAATGTAGATACGATGATAACATATTAGATTTTTTTTCATATATTTTTCATTCAGTTTATATGAGTGAGGTCCACATACACGTCATCAAAGCTCACATATTGCCAATGTGACAATAAAAAATTTAAAAAATAATAATCAGGGCCCACACACCAGTAAGTTCAATGAACGCCTTGCTTCATCTATCATTAGGACCGTTTGATTAGAAGCCTTAAACGGCAGCGATTCGGGCTCGGTGATCGACGCACCCGAGCCTCCTGGCTCGGTGCCAGATCGGACTGTCTTTCGTTGGAATCTGCTTGTTTTTAAGCGAGTGCCAGAGCCACGTCGGATCTAATCGCACGATGGACAAAGGTTGTTTTACTGAAAGCGGGAAGATCTGGTCCCTAGATTAGAAAATGAATGTTTTTATTGTTTATTCCTTGCGTGGGTCCAATGCCCCAATACCATAGTCTTTTTGATAAAATAATAATTAAAAACTGAAAAATAAAATAAATAAAGAGAAAACGGGAAACCAAAAAAATGAATTTGACTAGTTGGAACGATATTTTCTGCGGTCACCTAGATTCCATGTGTTGTGATTGTTGTGTTTGTTTAAAACAAGGTCAGGGTAACCGGCTACATCCGGTCACAGTAACTCCTTTGGAAATTTGAAGAGCTTATTGCTTAATGGAACTATATTATAAACTGTCCTTAATTAATTATTAGTTACCAAACATAAAAAAAGATATTTATACTGATAGAATAAATATGGTACCAAGTCAGTAGTGAGTAAACATGGAAGCTTGGGAAGAAAGAAAGAAGCAACACGTGGAGGTGACTGGGGAAAAAGGTTAGAAAGGAGACGGTGCGGATGTTGCCATGTTGGCACGGAAGAAGCAGAACCGTTGGATATATGCAGAGAGAGGGGACGGTAGAGATTTAATGATGGAGTTAAGTAAGTGAATCGTAACCGCACAAGAGGATTTGGAGTGGGTTTATAGCGGAAAGAAGATGAGATTGGAGCACAAAAAGAGGGAGAGAGGAGTGGAGCAGCAGCGTGAGCGTGAACAAGAGAGAAGAATAGATAAACGAAAATTCTGTTGTGATGTTGAAAGCATCAAATAGGTCTCTGGGAATTTGGTTGTGAATGAATCAGTGTATTTGCGGTGATTATGGTTGGGTTTCGTTATCACTGATATGAGAGAAGAGATAGAGATAGAGATAGATCTTGTGGGTGCAGCAGCTGATTTGGTGGCGTGGAATGGACAGGAATAGAGAAGGTAGGAGAAGCACTATGGCTGCAAATGGTTTGGCTAGAAGAAGACACAGGACTAACAACAACAGCCACAGCCACAGCCACAACCACAGAGATTCACCAGGTTTGGAAATTCTCTCACTCTCTCTTAAGTCTCAGATCTAAAACCATCTCAGAAACTTTGATGATGGTGGTTTTTGTTTTGCAGAGGAAGACGGAGCGGTGGAGCTGCATGAGACGGCGAGGCTAAGAGATCGAGGAGGTAACGGGAAGAAGGATCGAGATCGATTGGGGAGGAGTAAGAGGAGGAGGGGTGACAGGTTGATGCATAGCAGAGAAGATGGCGGAGAAGATACTTCAGAGGATAGTATTAACGATGAACCAGAAGACGACGACGATGACGACAGAGGCGGTGCCTCCGTTAGAATGCTTTCTCTCGGCCCTAACCCGTCGTTGCATCGGAAGAGCTTTCCATCGCCGGCCAAAGTTTTTAGACCAGCGCCGCCTACTTGGAAGGCCGCCGATGAGATGATCGGGGTGTCGGTTCCCAGAAAGGCACGCTCAGGTACGGTTCGCAAACGGACTCACTCAATTGGCTAAGTCTGTGTTCTAAAAAATTGAAGATTTTCTTTTAACTTGTTCTTCTTCCTTTGTTTGTCTCTTCTCTTTTCAGCCTCCACGAAGAGGTCGCACGAAAACTGGACTTCCACTCCTGCAATAGCAGCCGACCAAATTCATCGTCAGCCTTCCACTTCGCCGGTGAGAACGACCATTCCTTCGGTGGCGTTGTCTCCGGCGTCGCCGTCGTCGTCGAATGCTTCAGTGAGGAAAAAGATAGTGAGTTGTCGCTGGTCGTCACTCTGTTGTGTTGTGTTGTGTTTTTGATGGCTTGTTACTAACAAGTAATGTCTTGTGTTGCTGTAGAAGACCAATGGACCCAAGTTCAAACCCCCCAAATCCTCATCCAAATCATCTTCTGCAGCTCAAGACGAGATCGAGATAGAGATCGCAGAAGTGTTGTACGGCATGATGAGACAGCCTCAGGGGCCGTCTAAGCAAGAAATCATGGCCAACAGCGATTCTCGTGAAGGACATAAATCTTCCAATGATGCCAAGTCAAGGATATCTTCACCGATCTCAAACTCACAATCCGCACAGCCTCTCCAATCATCGCTTCCACCTCAAAACTCCAGCTCTTCTGTTATTTCGTTGTCTGTTGTTGGTGGGTTCTCTGAGCTTTGATAGTTCAATCAGTTTTCTCTTTCTTCTAACTTTTTTTGTTTGTGCGAAATCCGTGCCAGCATTTTTTTTTTTATAATTTTATCTCCTCTTGTTTTCTCAGCATCCAAAAGCGTTTGAATTTGTTTCGAGCTTCAAGGATTAAACTGACGTGCTTTACTTTTTGATTCTAGCTCCGAAGAGGAAAAAACAACGGCCGGTGAAGTGCGACGACGAAAATCCGACGATTTTCAACGTTCGTAGTAGCCCCATTTCATCAACTGCGAAGGCCGAAAGCGATCAGCCTTCAAAAGTGGAAACTTGCTCGCAGAATTTTCGTAAGAACTCTGAATCTGGACCTGAAAATGGCGGTGAATCATACGATTTGGTCAATTCTCAAGGCGCTCTACCATCGTCCGAACCGCAGCCGGAGTCAATTAAGTTGGAAAGCAACGTTTCGTCGGATTCTAAGCCGTTGACGGAGGAATCGGAGAAGCAAGATGTGGGATTGAGTAAGGAGGTGCCCCAGTCACCGAAGAAGGAATCTCCTGTGCTCAAATCAGATCATGATCGTGAGGATGTGAAATCGACTAAAGCGTGAGCATTATGAGCTCAAGTCTTGTTTTTGTGGGTTCTGTTTGAATGGGAATCCTGATCTTGCTTTGTTCATTTTCTTGGTTCTACAGGAATACAACTTTGTCTGATAGTGAAAACCAGCGAGAAGAGAAGTTCCAGATAGATCTGATGGTGCTTATCTTTTTCTTGCTTTTTCAACTTCTCTCTCTTTCCTCTCCTCTCTCTATAATTTTTTTTTATTATTTTTTTCTGGTTGTTTTTTCAGGCGCCGCCGCCTCCTCCACTGAGATCTTCTCCCGAAAGAAATGTGGTGGCTGGAGATCCTAAACCTTTGCTAATAGACCCTGAAATGGTAAGTGGGCCATGGCGTGCATCTGTAGCCATTTCTTCGTTGCTGGCCGGCCGATAAGTACTTAAATATCTGTGCCTGGTTTATACAGGAAATTAAGCATTTGACGAAGGAAATTGATAAATCGCTGAGATTGAGTACGGAAGAGGTTGCTGCCGTGGAAATGGACAAAGCTGAGTCTCATAAACCGGCCATCATGCGGAAGGAAAGAGGTACGGTCTTGCAGCTTGATGTGGAGAAGGCTAATAGGGTGGATACTAGTGGAAATGGCAGCTTAGTTAACAAGAGGCAACATCAAAACAGCATTCAGAGGCAGCAGCAACAGCCTAACCCAGAGAAAAATGGTTTGTTCAATTTTGAAGTTGAAAAATGAAAATACTTGTTCTATTTGCTTTCTTTCTCCATCTTTTAATGATAACGGTGGCTTATGTCGTTTTTCTTCTTCTTCTTTTTACAGTTTTATCGACTTCCGTGCCTCTTCCATTGTCTGTTCCCAGCTGGCCTGGCGGGCTTCCTCCCATGGGGTATGGCTGGATTAATTCTTATCTGTTCTCTGTTCTTTTGGTATTTGTAGTATTTAGTGGGAATGCTGCTTTTCTCTTGGGGTGTGACTCTTTTCCAATTAGCAGATATATGACATCTCTGCAAGGAGTAGTATCCATGGATGGGACTACAGTGACTTCTGCAGCTATACCGGTATATGTTCATTTTAGTTCATTCTCTTGAAACTTGCTGATTCTAAATAAAAAAAAAGTTCATTACGTTTCATCCCCTTGAATTCATTATTAATAAAAACTTTTACAGCCACCGCATCTACTTTTTAATCAGCCTCGGCCCAAAAAGTGTGCAACCCATTGCTACATTGCTCGCAATATATTATATCACCAGCAAATTGCGAGGATGAATCCATTCTGGCCAGCAGCAGCAGGTTCTGCATCGTTTTACGGGGCTAAGCCCAGTAATCTTAATGCTGTGCCCTCCACTGAATTGCATGCTAATGTTCCCAGCAGGGCTCCAAACCCTACTCTAGACAAAGATCACGGTGTTGGCATGTTTCCAGGTCATGTTGGGAAGGATAAAGGCTCTCAGCCTACTAACTTGGATAGTTCTCAAAGAAAGCAAATTTTGCTTCAGCAAGCCTTGCCTTCGGGAGCACCTAATAATATATTGGTATGTTTTTGTTTTATTTCCTGGTAATATTATGAGCAAGCTTTTTTTTTTTGGTATGCATTCCGTTTTTTTTTTTGAAATTTTTTTTTTGTTAATTAATGCTTTGTCATAAATTTCAGCATGGTCCTGCATTCATCTTTCCACTGAACCAGCAGCAAGCTGCTGTTGCTGCCTCTGTTCGACCGGGATCTGCTAAGTGTTTGCCTGGCACAAGCAGTGGAGGATCAGCATCTGCTTCTAATTCAGCTCCGATCAATGCTTCGGGTACAGGGGCGGCTGCTGCACCACCAATGAGCTTTAGCTATCCAAATATGCCCGGCAATGAAACTCAATACTTGGCCATTTTGCCTAATAATGCTTACCCATTTCCAATACCAGCACACGTTGGTGGTCCACCTGCATACAGAGGAGCCCATGCACAGGCATTGCCATTCTTCAATGGGTCATTCTATTCTTCTCAAATGCTCCATCCTTCACAGATTCCGCAGCAGCAACTTCCTCCTCAACCACAGCAGAGCCATCAAAACACCAGTATTTCTACTGTATCCTCCTCTTCCCAAAAGCATGCACAGAATCAACAAAAGCCTAATGGTAGTGGCTCCAATGGTGGTGTTAGTGGTGTTGTTGGAGGCATGCAAGGCTTTCATGTCAATAAGAGTCAACCATCGCAGCCTCTACAGTTGCAGCAGCAACAGCAGAGGCAGCAGCTGCAGAATCATAATGCTTCTCATCCAGCTCGCCAAATTGAATGCGAAATGGGTGGGGAAGGTAGTCCCTCTACTGCGGATAGTCGTCTCACTCGCACTACTATGAGTATTTATGGACAAAATTTTGCAATGCCAGTGCAGACGCCAAACTTTGCTTTGATGACACCTGCATCAATTAATGGTACTGGTTCTAATGGTAGTCATAGTGAAAAGAAGCAAGCTCAACAGCACCCTGGTCCAAAGTCTTCAGCTGAAATGTCTCAAGCATTTGCCATGTCATTTGCGTCCGTCAATGGTGCAACTGCTGCCACTGGCCTTGACCCCTTATCTATTGCACAGAGTCACCATAACTATCAGATAATGGCCGCTGCACAAGCTGCCAATTCTCAGCAGAAGAAAAATTATCGTGTCCCTGAAGAAGGGAAAGCTGTGTCTGATTCTTCTAACACAGAAGAAGATAGAAAAGCCACGGGAGGGAAAATCCCAGCTACAGTTGGGCAATCTATTGCATTCTCAAGGCCAGATGTGTCTGATGGCAACAATGTCATTGATAGCTCTGCACGAACACTCGGCCTTGGTTCTGCTTCTTCTCGGACTGCTGCTTCTGTCATGCCTGCTGGCATCAACACCAGTTCAGCAAATTCTCAGCAACATCTGCAACGAAATCAGCAGCAATATATTCAGCTTCAGAAACAGCATCAATTTGCAGTTGCAGCTGCTCGAAGTAAGACACCATCAACAAGCAATGGCAGTGTCTTCTCTGATCATCTTCCTTCTACATCATCAATGCCCCCCAAGTTTTCTAATGCTGTATCTGCGTTTCCTCAAAACCTTGTACAGAGCAGCACCACAGTTGCTCAGTCACCTCAATGGAAGAACACTGTAAGGGCAACCACTTCGCAGTCTTCCCCATCTATGACTTCACCACCACCACCACCATCATCAGTCAAAAGTCTTCCTCAGCAGCAGGCTCGTACCCAGCAAGCCCACACTCAAATATCTTTTGCAGCTAATCCGAAATCATCCAATGTACAAGTGCAACCTTCAAATTCCGTGCCGTCTCTGTCTCCTCCAGTTATGGCTGGCTCGCCCACAACCTCATCGATGTCCAAAAATGCTGGTAGTCCAAGGACAACATCAACGTCAACCAATAATAAGACGAGTCAAACGTCCTTATCCTCTCAGCAAGCCAAGAACTCTCAGGCTGTGCCAAGTCGTAAATCCTCGCCTGTTGATGGTCGGAATGTGCCATCAATCCTCAGTGGTCCTCAGCTAACTCCATCTTCCAGTACTGGGGCTAAACCTCAAATGCAACAACAGCAGCAGCAGCAGCAGCAACAAATATCAAAGCAAACATTACAACAGGCCCAGCTGGTCTTCTCAAATCCTTATATACATCCTCAAATTTCACAATCTAATTGCTCTCCCTCTTCTACTTCTGCTGCAAGTGGGTATTATGTTCAAAGGCGCGGCCCCGAGCAAATGCAACGACAGAGCTCTTCTCCTTCTAATGGTGCCGCGGCGAACAATACAAAAAGTGGTGGCTTACCTATGCCGGGTCTTCTGCATCCAGCACAGTTTGCTACAATGCCGCCATCTGGAAATCACCATCAGTTTGTTCCTGCCGGTTATACTTATGTTCATACTGTTCCCTCTGCGGTTCAAGTGAAGCCAGCAGAACAAAAACAACCGGCGGGTGAGTAAAATGTCCCTTGTTTTCCTTACGTTGCACCCTGTGCCCATGGTAAGCAAAGGTGAATTAGATGGCACTTTTGAAGTGAAAGATGGTGTCTTCCGAATGTGAGGAGACTTTTGATGCCTTTCATGTTTGGCGCCAAGATGCAAACTTTGGGTAGAACACGGGCCAATAGAGATAAATGAAGTCAGCTTCCGCAATTTTTGATGGGAAATCAGCCAAACCTATGCAATGTGCCTCTGAAGTGTGTAGTAAATCATTTGTACACTTGTGTTTATAATCTGACAAAGGTTGATCTTGAAGTCTAATCCAATTTGATTGGTTTTTATTTCCGGAAGAGGTTGTTGGTTTTTTATTTTATTTTATTTTTTTCTGGGGAGGGGAGCGGGCTGGTGGTGGATGCTTTTGAACACGCTTCCTTGTTGGCAGGAAATGGAAGGATTAAAGGTGGTGGAGGAGAGGGCAGGCAAGAACCACCTTTCCTTCTTTTGGGGATGTAATGGAGTTTACGTTAGTGTTCTCTTCGTTACTTGCTATCTTTAATTTTAATTTTGACGTATTTATGCTGGGGAGGATGAGGATGTACGTGTATGGCAGCTCAATTTTTTTAATTCAAGATTGTGTCCCTCTTTTATTGATGGTGTGGTTATGAAGCTACTCTTTTTTTTTTTTTTTCTTCTTCAAGTTAGAATGAAATTGGGTGGGCAGTGACAAGTGGGTTGCAAATTGCTATCTCTGAATGTGAGTGAAAAGTAATAGCAAAGAATAGGAAGATGCCTTTTGAGACGTGGAGACTGTGCTTTTTGGCTGTGGCAAGTGAAAAATCAATCTGTAACAAAAAGAAAAAAGCTAAGTTAGATAAATAGTTGATAGTTCCAGGATATTCAAAATCTTCGAGGGCTCTCATCTCAGGAATCTTCGGTCTGATTGGTTGGTTATGTGCGAGGGTGTGTGGTCCAGATTATGTTGGTACCTCTGATTTATGCAACTTTGATTTCAAAGATAGTTTAACAGAATCACTGCTGCTCTTTGACAAAATAGTTTTGCTGAAAAGTGATTCTCTTTATTGTCAGTATCATACACGTGTCTGATAACTAAATAAATATAATAAATATCATGACTTCATCTTTTGAATGATTATATTGATTATTATTGTCCTGTGCATTTAAATATCATATTAAATGATTAAATAATGTTGTTCTATGTTGGTACTCGACAGTCTTTATCATATAGGTGAAATTTATATTCGAAGTTTGCCCTTGATGTGGGCCCCCCCTGAAACAGCACCGTGGCCCACTTATGAAATCAGAGCGGTTAGACCTTTCAGAAGCCATCTCAAAGCAGCAACACGTTGTGGGTCTTGAAAATACCCCTTTGTGAATTGGGATGATGCGAAGAATTTGCTGTTGTCTCACACAAACACAATGCACGTGTTATTAAAATGTTTCAGACTCGGCTATTTGAGTCGGAGCTCAACTCTTCTGCCTCAGAAACCCTGCCATAGCCCTTTTTAGCTTTTCTTCCTTCAGTTTCTTCATGTTATGAGCGAAAACTCGCATGAAAGGCGTAGAAAGGGGAACAATATTGTAAAATTGGCTGTCAAAATATTGTCGTTTTATATATATATATATATATATATATATATATATATATATATATATATATTATGCAGTTAATGCAGATAAGTTATCTGCATTTATTCCCAAAGACGACATCATTTTGATATTGAAATATTAAAAAATTATAAACATAAAGACAATTATAACCCTGCAATAAAATAAAATTACAAAAACATCATGATTTCTGTCTCAAAACGACATCATATTGAGCTTACTGCAGAAAAAACGAATGCTATATATATATATATATATATATATATATATATATATGAAATCATTTGAAAGTTGTATCAAATTATTAAAAAATTTGATACAAAATTTTAACTATTGATTTCTGTTAATCTTATGGTTTTGATTTATTCAGAATTAATAATTAATTAATAAGTGTGATCCAATCAATTATAACATTTAGATTGATAGAAATTAACTATCAAGATTTAGAGAAAGAGTATTATTACTACTAATTAGTGTTACTACCAATGTTACTACCACTTTGTTTTACCGTTGATGGATCTAACGGTTATAATTTAACTTTCTAAAAATCTTTTTTTTTCTTTATATTTAATACTTTATATTTATTTCCATCTTTGTATGATTATGATTCCCCATATTTATTGTGAAAGCATTAAATATAGGGAATCATAACCATACAAAGGTAGAAATAAATATAACCGTTGGATTAACATAATCAATCTAACGGTGGAATGAAGTGATAATGACATTAGTATTAATATTAATATTAATTGATAGTAACAATATCATATCTCCAAGATTTAATGTTAAACCTTTTAATTTTATATCATGTTATATATATATATATATATATATGTGTGTTTTATAGAAGTTATGTTGTAGGAAAAATGATTGTGATATGTTATATAGATTCATTTTGCGTGCCGTAGTTTTTTTTTTTTTTTGGCTTCAAAAGATGTGGGCCTCACAAAATGATATGTGTGTAGGAAATTTTTTGTGGTCATGTTGCATGATGAATGCAAATCCCTATATATATACATAGGTAAAATTATTTTTGCAGCCGCTTTACGTATTGCAATGACATGTGTATGGTTATGATTCCTCACATTTAATGCTTTCATCCTTTGTATGGTTATGATTCCCCACATTTAATGCTTTCATCCTTTATATGGTTATGATTCCCCGTATTTAATGTTTTCAAATATATATATATATGACAAGTATTTGATTGCTGCACATACAATAGCTACAGAAATATAAACCCTATATATATATATATATATATATATGTTGAGTTATATTTATCCTATGTTGTAGAAAAATAGTTATCTCATATTATAAAAATAAAATTATAAGTGGAATTTACATGTAAGAGAAGAAAAAATAGATGTAGGATACACCTCCACTTCATATGCCTAGAAAACTTAAATAAATATAACCTATATATGTTATGGTATAGACCAGTTCAAGTGCAAGAGATGTAGACATAGAAACAGTAAAGGGGGGAAAACGTAGAGGAGTGAGAGTGATGTGGATTTCTTTTTAAATGTCCTTTTCCGTCAGCATAAAGAGAGATGATCTTCCTCCTCCTCAGCTGTTCTAAAATGGCACGAAAGCATGTCTCTCTCTCTCTCTTACTTATAAAAATATAATTTTATTTATGGGAGTTTCAGTTTACAGTCTTTATTCAGTGAATCGTTTAATTCCCTTGTCTGTTTCTTTTTTGAGAGGCCAAAGTAATCAGATCCTCACTTGTTTCCCTCTCAATAAACGGAAAAAGACAATAATATGTGTAGTCTCTTGCCTTCAAATGGGACCCATGAAAGGAATGAATTGATGGAATAAGCGGTCCCCACTCCCCACCCCTCACACAATGTGAATGCTGATCAAAGCTAAAACCTCAAGGTCGCCGCACCTAAAATCAACTTACTTATGACTTATGGCACCCTCCTGAGCCCACTTCGACTGCACCTCAAACTTTTGTATCTATTCTATAATCATTATTGTTTATGGTTTGTTGAACATCGTAAACAGTGTTACTTCCTTTTCATAAGTCATCTCAAAGAGTCAAGCCACATCAACTTTTTTCCTCTTCTATTTACATTTTGAAATATTTGATATAAATCTCTAAATTTTATAAATATCAGAGGAAAAGATATACTTCCCACAAAAAAAAAGTTTATAATTTTTACAACTAATATTATTATCATTGATATCAATCAATCTAATGGTTTTAGTTTACTGGAAATTATTGGGTCACATTTATTAATTAATTATTAATTCCCAATAAATTTAATAAATTATAAATGTTAAATTGACAGAAATCAATGATGTTTAAATTAGTCGTAAGGATAATAAAATTTTTTGGTGATAAATATATCCTTCACCAAATTTTAAACCTTTCACACCCCAGATGATTCTCCTCAAAGTATAATGTGCCAGACTGTCTTTTATTAGGGTTATTTCTTTCTCTAGTAGATCTTTGGTATTGTTTTCCTTTTGCTTTCTTTTAATTTTATGCAACTCATATAATTTCTAGAATAATTTCCATTATATCTATTTCTAGTTTAAGTAAGACGAATTTTCTCCAGCAGTTCGATCGTACATTTTTTTTTTTCAAAATATCCATTTTCACCTTGCCTATTTGAGTAACCCCAGATATGGGTAAAAGAGGAGACAGGAGGATTGTTAGACAATCCACTCTTTTTGACTGAAATTGGAAAGACTATGTTGTCGAAGTTATGATACCATTCCAGTTATTTGATTGATGCACGTAATAAAGCTAAAAATGATTTACCTTTTATTTTGCCTTTTGCCTCAAGTGTTATGGTTACATATTTGGAGATAACTCTGCCTATTCTCCAATTCTTTTTGTTTCTTCTGAAAGGTGAAATTTAATAGCCAGACTTATATTACTACAAAAGATTGTATCAACCTAGTTAAAATCTCATTATGCTACATTTTCTATTTTATTAAAAGAACTCACTTCTGAGTTTATTGTTAGTTTCTCGCTCGTAGTTAGAACTACACTAGTATAGTTTTCAATAAACCGTTTGTTTGGTTAAGTTGTTTGTCTCTACTCAGTTTTTTGTTCATCCATGGTAATAGACATTCATTGCATCCTTGTCAATAATAAAGGTGTGAGGCCTAATTGGGGGAGTGGTGGGGGGTCTGTGCATTTAGAGACAAATTGCTGACAATGTAGATATATAGGCTTTGATGCAAATTAAAAAAGTTATTCAGTAGGATAAGCAAACAATGGAATGGAGTAAAGCCTTGCCAACCATGTTTGAAAAGGACCAGCTATGACAATGAAAGAAAGGACAATTCATATACATGTTGTCATATGTGTATATCCTTTAATTACTTGAGAAAGAAACAATGCAAGCAGGTTCTTAAATCTCACTGATAAGTTGAAAAACAATTCATGTAGGTTGAACTTTCCAAATTCATAAGCCCATCCAGTCACATAAGGCGAGTTTCAGGAGATCTGTTGATAGAACTGTGAAAACAATTTTAAGTGTTTGTATTGGTAGAATGAGTTTGCAAGAAATAAATCAGTGTGTTATTTTCTTCATGAGTTTTCATAAATTTGAATTATTGGGCACACACTTTATATTACAACCATACACGTGTCTTTCAATTTATACTGATAGACAGATTCAGGGCCCTTCTTTCTTCTGAGTGGACATCACCACTTCTCAAGAATAGTATGTAGATCTGGATATTCCTACTAAATTAATCACTCACCGGAGGCAAGAAGGCTACACTGTGCAATAAGACTAATTCTTTCTCAGCTTTTTCCTCAATTATCTCTACCATGACATAGCATTTGGATCTTGTGAATCTTGCCACTTCATATTGTCAAAAAGATTACAGAGACAGGTGGAAGGGAAAGGGGGATGGGTACATAACTACATACATAAAAAATGATGGTGGGTTCCTCGATTTGGATTATTTACATTTTTAAAAAAAACTGCAGAAGGTCCAGTTTTATATCGAACGGTTGAATGTATCTACCAACATTAAATAATGTTGGTAGATAAATAACATTAATAAGTTGTAATTGTCAAGAATATCTAGCAACATCTTGTCTAGATTTCACAACGGAAAAATTATGTTGGTAAGTCTCTTGAATTCAATAAGCTTTATACTGTAACTGATAAATAAGTAGGATTCTATCTTTGTAAATATTAATGAAGAAAATCTTAGTTAAGCAGTTGCGAGTTGGGGTGAGAGCATGTATTTGATCCTCCATGTATTTGATCCTCCCAATAATGTATTGAGGGTTTTAAAGTCTCAATGGACCTGTTCCGAATTGGACTAGTCGCAAAATTCGATTGGAATATCTCAAAAAAAAAATTAATGAATAAAACAACAAAAACAAGAGAAGGGATATTCTTACTACCAAAATTCTCTACTACCAACTTACTACCTATCTAATCACCATTGGATCAAAGAGAGAATGCTAAAAAGTTTTTGAAGAAAGAGAAAATGTTGATCCAATGGTGATTAGATAGCTAGTGAGTTGGTAGTAGAAAAGTTTGGTAGTAAGAATATCCTTTCTCCAAAAACAAATAACAAAATTTGAAACCACTACATCTGCAGAGGAGGGCAGATAATGAAAAATGGAACAGTTTTTTTTTTTTTTCTCCCTTCCCCTCTCCTCTCTCTCTCTCCCCCATAGAGTTAGTTATACTCAACTTGCACCCAATTTATTGAGATGGTAGAGTCAAGGCAGAATACTGACCGTTGGGGTTCCCTTTCCTTATCTGAACCACTGGCTTCCATTATTTAAAAGTGAACGACAACTGAATCTGAGCTCAAGATAGGAGAAGGGAAGTGATAGACAGATTTATCCCATAGAGAGAGAGAGACACAGGAAGAAGCAGAGGGATATGGAAAAACACTCTGCGGATGTCTAAAATTCATAGCACCCGTTGCTAACTGGAAGGAAAATAAGACTTGAAAATACAAAGTCAACAAAAGAGGACACTCACAAAAGCCCACTTCAAATGAAAGGCCAAAACAAATAAATATATCATACGTTTGTTGATTACTGTAATAATAACTGCATTTTTGGGCGTTTTGCCTTGGCTGAATTGGGAATCTTTTAACACTTATAGTGAGGCACAGAGTCCGCAGATGAAACCCCTGCATCATAAGCATACACCACCACAGAGAAGAAAAAAAAAATTGTTTATTTCTCATCACTACACTTCAATTCCAGGTCTTAAGTGAAATTGAGAGCCATTCACATTACTTGATTTCATGCAACATACCTTTTGAGTTTTGACCACTCTCTCTCTCTCATGAATATATATATATATATATATATATATATATATATATATATATATATATATATATATATATATATATTTACACCAAGATTATATCTTAATCTTATCCGTTGATTACATTTATATCTGACGGCTCAATTTTTTGTAGTAATGTGAGCCATTGTAATTTTAAGTGAATCAACAGTTAAGATTGAGTGTAAAATTTTATTTACTTTTACATACATTGTACTGAAATACCCTTCCCATATATATATATATATATATATGATGTACATCCTTAATTGACATCGATGTCAAATTTGAAATTTGACGAGCACTACTCTAATTTGTAAACATGTGATACCATTATTTTTTTTTGATCTAACGGCTATTTGATGAGATATCAAATTTCAAATTTAACACCTCATCTGAAAACCGTCAGATAAAAAAAAATCAACGATATCACAAACTTAAAAATCAAAGCCCTTCAATATAAAAAAAAAGCCCATAACTGGATAGGAGACAAGGGCACAATGCCCTTATGCCATAAGGACCATATACTATACGCAAAAAGGGATTCCAACTACTAACGGTTTTTCTTTTCTCCTTTTGGTTTAGTGTGAGTGGGGACAACAACGTTACGAAAGAGGACAAAACCCGGCTAAGTGGACCTCACACACATGTTTGTCCTTTATTTGGAAGTGCATCCTGATCTTATGAATTATATATATATATTTTTATTAATAATAATTAAATCTTATCTATTTAATATATGTGAAAAAAGAAAAAAAATACAAAAATTTCATTTGTCGTGAGAGAAGGATCCATTCTCCCTCTATTTAGTTTAATTCTTCTGTCTATAAAATTCCACGGCCATAGGCCATAGCCCTTCAGTCTTCTCTTCCTAAAAACTGAAATCCTACAGATGTGACCTCACCTTATTTATCTTCTTCCACTTTTAAATGTCATTATGGCTGAAATATCTATTCGATTGTTAAGTTTGACAAAATTAATAGTAAGATACATTTATTTAGATATAATAAAACTAAATAAATATAAACTTTTCATTCCGTAAAATATTGTTTGAATAATATTGAGAATGATGTTCATAAAATTTAAAATTGAATGCAAAACTAACTAAATTATAATTTCTTAATTCTTCGAATTATTTATCGTTAATCTTGACTGTAATAAAAAAAAATGTAGGATCATTATTTATTATAAATTGTAGAATAAAAGGGATGAAAGTGGCGTGGGCTAGAGGGCTGTATTAAGTGCTACGCTGCCCCACCATTGAAGGATGGTCCCCAATATGTGCGCAGATGCCGACAGTTGATTACGATGTTAGTGGGACCTATGACCAGTTCGGCGTTCTGCCAGTTACCGTGACAGTCCTGCCACTGTAGCACTCAGTTGCAAGCGACGCTTTCGGTGGGGGATTGGGATTCACAGCACACGACACCAATAATTATTTGTTATTATTAGTTTTTTTTTTCAAGAGCAAGAGATTGTGATATCTTTTAGGGGTGTGCAAAATAACTAAGAAAGTGGGTCGAACTATGAATCGAACCAAACCACTCCATAAAATAACTGGTTTTAAAAAACTAGTTCATGAACCGAACCGGTTTTTAAAGAATCAGTTCATAAACCGAACCGCTTTTTAGAACCGGTTTAAGAACCGAACCGTTTCCGAACCGAACTGAACCATTTTCAAACCAAACCAAATTAATTTTTATAACTTTATTTTTAAATTTTTTCTTTTCAAAAGAGGGTCGACCCGAACCGGTTTCGAACCACTTCTGAACCGGTTCCGAACCGAACCAGTTTTGGACCAAACCGAACCACTTTTGAAACGAACCATTTAAACCAATTCGGTTCAGTTTTTTAAAAAATTTGGTTCGGTTCGACCCATGCAGATCCCTAATATCTTTCTCTCCTTTTCATTAGGTCAACATGTTTCTCAAATGTCAATACTCAAGAGCAGCAGTTATGATTCACTAATGGAATGCTTTAAGTTACTTTAACAATTGGGCATGGTCTCAATTGAATATATTCGTCATAAGTTTAAGAAATTTTCAAGCGAATAAAGATAATATTTTCTATTTACAATACTCTAATTGATATTTATTCCATGAGTTCCAAGAAATTAAATAACACATAAGATAAGACCAAAGTGTAGGACTATTTTTTTTTAAAAAAAATTATTGGAAGACTCAATCAAAGAATAATTTGAATCACATTCACACAAAATTGGATATGCTTCGCCAACCGGGAATCTGGGACTGCTAATTATTTACTTATGGTGAATAATTATATAAAACTGTTAAGTGGTATGTTGGATTGTTATGATTATCATAAATGAACATTAAAATAATGCCTAAGACAGCCATTAACCACAAAAATTTTTGTGATGGACTTTGGGGACATCATAACCCATTCTATTATTATTTTTTTGGAGGGTGCTACACAGTGTGAGTTTGACTGCCGTAGCCCAAGTTACCAAATAAGGACGGATTCTTCAAAAGACTTATAATTATAGTAGAAAGCATAACAGATCATATGGTGTTTTTCCACATAAAAAGTATTTCCCTATTGTTGTTCATGCAAACAATTTTATATTAGAACAAACAGTGAGAGGGAGAGAAAAGACTCGAAAGTTTTGATTTGAATCTTCTAAAATGAGAGTAAATCAGAGAGTTGTAATTATTAATAAAAATTAATAATTAAAATTATGATAAATTATATATACATGTATAATAAATAATAAAATTGTTTAAATATCTGCTCTTAATTTTTTTTTGGTGAAAATATCTGCTCTTAATTTTTTTAATGGATAATTATGATTTTTCACTTTTTCTTCTAAAATATATCTCACTTTAAACATATCAAGTGTTAAAAATTTATATGATATGCACAATAAATTTTCTACAAAATCATATTTTTAAGAAAAATTGATAAAATTTAGAATCATAAATTGAAAAATGCAGTAGCTCCAACTGTTAAAGAAAGTCCATTTTTATTGTGTCCATTTTAATTTTATTAAAATTAGTGACGGCCGATTACCAAAAAAAAATAAAAAATTAGTGACAACCTGTTTTCAAATCTTGAGTCCTTACACTTAGAGAGACATCAAAATGAGTTGAAGCTGATGGGCCAGCTCACAAAGTCTAATACTTGGCCCTAACCCATTAGGGCTATTTCTAACCCTAACCCTTAAAATTCTAAAATTTAGTGAGCTAAGTTAGAGTTGGCCGACGGGCTAAACTTTTTTCCTTCATTAAAATTTTTATTATTTAAAAAATATATAAATTTAAATATTTATATTTATAAGATAAATTATAAAGATAAAATAAGTAAAATTTTTGTGAATTTGATAGAAAATATAAGAGGAAATGAAATATAAAAGAAAGAGAAATGAAGTGTAGAAAGAAAAACAAAGTAAGAATAAGATAAGAACAAGTATGAAAGAAATATTATATTCTAAATTCACCAAGTACTATTTTTTTCATCTAAGACATGACCTTACATAGGACTCTAAACATAATTGAGGGAATAATTACAATTCAACACACCATTAGTGTGATAGTTGTAGAATGCATTAGAGCTCGTGAAAAGCAAAGAGTTACATGTTATGAACCATGTAAAAGGTCATTCATAATATTTTATAACACTCTCCATTGGATGTATATTACAGTTCAACACACCATTAGTGTGATGGTTATAAAATACATCAAAGATGATAAAAATAAAGAGTCACATATTATGAACATGTGAAAAGGTCATCATAATATTTTACATCACTCCATCTTGGATGTATTCTACAATTCAACACACCATTAGTGTAATGATTATAGAATACATCAAAGGTTGTGAAAATCAAAGGTCATGAAAAACAAAGAGTCACATGTTATAAACCATGTGAAAGGTCATCCATAATATTTTATAATAACAATGAATTTTTCAGCAGTGGTATATTTCAATAGAGAATTTCATATGCGCATCAATAAAAATGAAATTCTCCATTGACATCTAAGCTTGTTATATATACAAATTTGTATTGAAATACAATGCACCTTAATAATTTTGTTGATAACAATAAATAAATAGTTTTTTATACCGGTAGTAGTTGAAGAAAATCAATGATTTTATAGCATACTAGTAACAGTTAATCAATACTGGCGTTAAGCTCATTTTCTCATCGTTACTTTTAGTTTTCCACTAGAGTTATTGTATTCTGTTATGATTTCTTTAATAATCTTTGTTTGATAATATTTTTTTAATAATGAATTTAGTAAAGGTAGTTACTAAATTTCTCTTGTATTAAAATTTTGTTTACATTTTCACTTGTATATTTATGCTTAAATATTATTTTATTAAAAAAATTAAATTATAAAAATTTATAATTTGTATAAAATATGTTAAGAAAGTGTTAAATATTTATTTGTTAAAATATTTTTTAATATATTGAATATGATAATTTTTTTTATGAAATTATAATTTTAGATGATCCGCGTGCTGATCATACCCACACGGACTAGGAGAAACGGGTTGGCCCTACTTACACTATTTTTCATCTGTCGTAATTTCAAAGTTAATTAGACACGAATCATGCAACCTCATTGGCTCATTGCTGGAAAAAAGAAGAAGTTGAAATCACAATCCGCTATCAGAGACAAAGGAACTAAAAATGTCTTTCCATTGCAAAAGAATAGTAGGACTCCCATAATTCCATCATAGCAGTAGTTAATATGGGGTTAAAATCTAAAATCCAAACAATGCTTGCCCCAAAATTAGAGAGTTATCAATAAAACTTGCAACTTTTGTTGCCTACTGTGCATATTCATTCCTATAGAAGCTCCTAATAGGGCCTCTGATGCAGTGTTTTTGGAGTAACTTCTACGGGGCCTTCAGGAATAGTTGTAAGTTGAATTTCAACTTTCTGCTTGCATGAGGAACCGCTTTAAAAAAGGCAATACAAGCAGAACATGAGCATTTCAGCGTGCATCTGAGTCTGTTAAGGTAAATTTTTTGGTTAATGCAGCTAGCTCTCTCTCCTGCTCTTTCTTCAGATACCTCTGGGCAGTTGCATTCACTATCTTGACAAAGAAGTTCATAAGCATGAGCCACACAAGAGTGTTCCAGATTGAAGCAAATGAGAAATCCCACTTTTTTCCCTGAAGTTCATCATTTCCCTGAAGATGATATATGAAATCAAGAAGACCGTGAGGCTGTTATTCAATAATGAGCAGATTAACATTCAAATCAAAGTAGAAGCATTGATACTTATTTGGGTACCTGCATATTTGGGGAAACTGTATGGGGTGCTTTCAGATACTTATCTTTCACTGCATGGAGATTTGCAATCACTTTAGGCAAGACAGAAGCGAAAACAGGTATATGGCTGAGAACCCTGATAAATTCATTCTCTATCCAGTCAAGAAGTTGATTATTGCAAACTGAGATGATGAATAACGTCTGTAAAAAGAATTTAACATACAGGGTCAATCAAAAGCTTGTATATATAGACTACTAGCTTTATGCCTGAGTAGATTTCTTATTTTATTGAAGAGCAAACACCCATTTTGGTCCTCCAAAGTTACAAGTGCCATCAGTGTGGTTCTCTAACAATAAATACATCAAATTGGTTACTTTGGAGGACAATTTGAGGTAAACAAAATGGCATTGAAGGACTGTTTTAATGTATATATTATTAAAGGATCAAACTGTTGATGACACTTGTATCTTTTTGGATAATTGAAATGTTTTTTTTACTCTTTATTTAACTATTACTCTACCTTGTTCTCCTTTATCCTTTTTGCTAATGTGTGGGGCGATATAAACTAGAGGTAATGGTAATAAACCTTTGGAAAGTGCACCATGTAAGTTTAGAGCGGTTAAAAAATTAAAATTAAAATTATTACATTTGCATGATTTTTTTTTTTGGTAATTAAAAAGTTTAGATTAGGGGAAGGCACGTTCCCACGCAAAGCGAGGAAAAACGACCAACCTCATTTAGGATTTATGATGAGATTAAATATCGCCTCTTAAAGAGAAAATCAGGGAATTGAACCCAAGCCATGACTACATGGCCGGAAGGTTTGACTAGATGTGTCAACCCTAAATGGTTATATTTGCATGATTTTAAATGAATATAAATATTAATGGGAAGAGAACCTTTAGAGTTCCCATTATGATAGCTTAGTTAAATAATAAAGATCAAGGCTGCCCCACAAGAAAAAAATTTCCTTGCCCTCGCTTCACTCTCTTCTTTCCACAAAATCATGTAAACAAATGTTGGATGACCATTTAATTGCAGTTTGCAAGCTACATTTCCGAAGTTGGAGTCTTTGCAAAGCAAATGAAATGAAAGGCTAAATCAGGAGGTAAGAGAAGTCTAAACTTATACAAACCTGTATGTGAGTTTTAATAATTGCCTTTCCAATCAAGGTTGCAAGAAAAAATTTCCAAAATGGAATGCCAAATTGTCCACACATGATGCCAGCAAGGTCAAATAGAGGATTTGGTACCTAAAATATAAATTCATAAATAGCAGTTTATATGTTGATGAAGCATATACAATAAATGCCGTTTTAGATAAGGATGCACCTCAAACAAAGGAACCGCCAATCACTACTATATTATTCCAATCCCATGTTTTATATTGAAAAAATTGACAGAACAAGCAGAACTAAAAAATGCACTACAGATCCCTGATGCATAATAACGGAGATATTACCCATTTGCATTCTATGGATTATGAACCTAATCAGCACTTACATGCAAACCACAATAGAGAGATCTTAAAAGAGGAAAACCAACTTTATTGATATGATTACGGCGAATCATCAATACATATTATATTTAGGTATGCAAAAGTTTAATGCTGTTTCGTGATGGAGTTAAGACTAACAAACCAACTCAGAAAGTTGCCATAAACAAAAGGCCGCTAATATTAAAACACCCTAGTAATACGTCAAGGCAAAAAAAAAAAACTGTATAAACTATTTAAGAAAGAAGAAAAGGTCATGTTGAAAATGAAGCATGTAGTCCATACTAACCGATGCAAGCACAAGAATGGTAAAGAAATTCAAATGTTGAGTGTGTGAAAGAAACCAGCACTTGATTTGATTCAAGACTCCTTTATCTTCACTATCTAACTCTTCCATTGCGTCCACTCTGCTCCCAGACAAGCGTGCTACATGAATGATTTGATTAGAATCACGCACAAACCAATTCCTAAATAGACTAACGAATTAAGCACTAAATTACTAAAAATGAACCAATTAATCAGGCGGGTAAAGCAGATAAGAAAGACCTCAGAAATTTATGGAAGAAATTAAAAACCAGCGATCACAATATACTTGTATTGAAATGGAAGTATTTGAAAACTAAAGTTACCTATAATTAATTGTGTGTTTGGATTAGCTGTGAAAAAAAGATTATTCAATAATCAATTTTCTTTAAAATCAGTTCCATGTTTTGATATTTTAAATTCAAAAGCAATTTCAAGAATCAAGATAATATATTTGTTTAGATAGTGTAAAAATAATTGCTTTCATGTAGTAAATTATCAAAATAAATATGAAATGAATTAAAATATTATCTGCTGGAGGGTAAAAAAGTATTCTTGTGTCCACCTTGTGAAATAATCAAGAATCAAAAAGCTTGGAATCATAGTCATAGAAAAATGCTGTTTTTAGTTTTTTTTTTTTTTTTTTTAAAAAACAAAAGCTTTTCCTAAAAAACCCAAATATGTAGCTTCCACGCTCGCACCAGAAAACAGCATTATAGCTGTAAAAAGCAATTATTCCAAATAATTGCAAAGGTTTTCTTTGCGAAGATAGTAGGATAACATAATTTATTGAGATAAAGTAAGTCATAAGGCATATCAATAAGATCAGATGGATTTAATCCCATGTCATCTATGGTATAAAAACTAAAGGAGGCCCGGGTATATTAATATGACTACTCTCTCATACAACAACGTTCAAACATTAGGGTGCATTCATAATATATATCTCTCCAACAACAGATATGGCCCAATTATTCAAGTTGTTTCATCCATTAGTTATTCACATTTTACCTAATTTACTTCATCATTTAATGATGGAGTCAGACTTTCTAAAATTATGTTATCTACATAACCAAGTCTCAAGATTGGCTGTTTCATTCATTTAAAAGGACTATGCAACATGCTGCATTATTTCCAGACCACATGAGAAAAAGTAAAATCCCATGTGCTTCAAAAGATAAGATACTCTTTGAAGATGACCCTCCTTATACACTTGCATTCTGTAGATACCCACGAGGAGGGAAAAAGATTCAGAAGCTGGGATTGAACTTTAATTTGGAAAAATATCAATAGCAGTTAATAATAGTATAATAAGTTTTTTATTCACAAAAACTATGGAAGACTTTTTTCTTTTTCTTTTCCACCTATAAGGGATTTAACAAAATATCAGAAGTTTCAGACCTTCACACCATAACGAAGCAAGTATAAATACAAGCTAGATGTTAATACTAAATAGAATATTCCCATGGTAAGCATACTATTACTAAAATCAGATTATTATATAAACTTAACAATGACTTTGTTCATTTAAGAGAATGGCACATGATAAAACTAGACACATTATACCTGCCCTGGAGATAAAGTAAGGAGGAAGCTCCCCTATAGCTGTTCCTATACCCCATAGAACAGCCTCCAACTGAACTTGAGGCAAAATGCTGCTAAGTGGGACCCGTGAACCATATACTGACTGGAACAATGGTGGCCCAAACTGAGAACAGTCTTTATCAAGCCAAGAAGGACCTCTTTTTAACTGTATTGTATCATATGGAGCGCTTTTCAAATCAACTCGGCCACATTGCATTGCTTTTATTGTAAAAAGTGCTATGTGGGGACCCAAATATAGGACAAACGTGTGCAAACCAGATCCTGCACCAAATAAAATGATAAGAGAACAGTTTACCAATATATAACTATTCATCATGTATAATCATATAGTGTAAGACTTCACTTCCCTATTTTATATGTGTATATGTGTATGTATGGATATAAAAGGGAAGGATCGATTTAACTAGTACAAGACTTTACTTCTTACACCACCTAACAACCTTACATAAAATGCAATTTCATCGATCTAACCGTCGGATATAATTATCCATCATGTTGATCATTTGTACCTAATTTTGAAAAATCTGAACATGAGTAACAATGTAATCAAATAGCTCGTAATTTTAAATATTTAAAAAATATGTATAACATAAATTTTGATATAAAGAAATAAAGTACAAAATAATTCTGGATTAATGTCAAATTTTATGGGTACAACCTACATGATAAGAACCTTCATTCCAATGGTGGATTTTGTAAAAAAAAGTTATCCAACTGAAAATTATTTAATGGTACAAGAGTGGGGTTAACTTACACCAACGTCAAATGATCCCCTCTCCATAGAGGCACAGACACACTTATATAAATGCAAATTCATGGACTACAAGGCATATGATCAAGATGATGGCAAAAGGATTGGTAAGTCCTTACAATTACAAGTATAACATATACCTATTGCAAGCAATTGCTTTTCTTAAGTACAAATCATACAAGCAGCCTAAAGACCAACCGAATTACTAACCCTAATTACATAATCAGGAACCATCACTTGTGTATGGGGAAAAGTTTCTTGGTGCATCCGTATTTTACTTACCGAGACCAATTGAAGATGCAACCCCAAGAGCCATCCACCACAGTCCAAAGCGGAAATACTCAAGAAGCTCCTCAAGATGCTGCAAAAAGAACAAGCATTTATGTTTCCAAAAAAAAAGAACAAGCATTTATAATGTTCAATTGAGTATCTAAACAAAATGAACAAAAGAACTATCTGGAAAAAAAAATGAAGGTCTACTTATCTGAGTGAACAAAGATATAGATATGTGAGTGTGAGTGTGAGTGTGAGTGTTGTGTGTGTATTAAGATTGAAATAAAATAAACGATGCTTATTATAGTGTCCAGAGTCAAAAGAAATTTCACTCTAATTAGGATAATCTTCACAGAATAATATCAAATATCAATATGAACACTTAGGCTGGTTATAAGTTTTCTACTATTATTGCATATTTTAGAGAGGTTGGATATCTAGATTCATGTTACCAACATAGTATATTTCATATAATAGGCATTCTTTGATCCAGAACTTTCACGCATAAGTTACTGACTGAAAAAATACCTTCTCGGGGAGGCCACTGAAGGTCATCAGCAATATGCCGAGAGGCCCTACTACCACAACACTGAAAAGCATAAGCCACCCACCTTTTGCCAACAGATATAATGTTGTTTTCTTCATGCATTGAATAAGAGCTAATGTGAAGAATTTCAATGTCTTGAAAGGTTGTGTGGTTAGTGTCAAATTTTCTAGCTCCAGCTGGTGCTTCTCATTAAGTCCTACAAAATAAAGACTTACCAATCAGAATGTTGGATATAATAAAAACTTAGGATTTAAACACTGTTTTGTGTGAATTTTCCTAATCATAAGTTTGGAATAGTACGTATGTTCCTTGGAATCACATTTTTTTTGGAGAATTCAAAACATAAGGGCATTCCAGGTTTGCAAAATGGGTTCAAACGTTCAATACTTCAAGAAATAAAGGACAAAAATTCAACCACTTGACTAGTAAATTCTATGCTCTATCTTCATGCCAAAATTCAAATTGTCATCTGTCTTTGACTCTTACCTGGCATTACTCCTCCTTGTCCCCCACCTACCCAGGCTCCAAACTTTTTTGTGATGAAACAGAATAACAATTTTTATAACCCTAATTGAGGAATTCAACCATAAAGTAGACTATTGATAAATATATGACTCCAAAACTCCTTTCAAGGAATCTAACACTTCAAAAACCCAGTAGACAATTCATAGTTGAGTGATTTACATTATGCCTACCTAGATAATAGATGAAAACCCCTGCCCCCATCTCATGCCCAAGAAAACAAACAAGGTAGCTATTACGCAGCAAGGTTTTTGTGTGATACTGATTAGCATTTACTAGCTTCCAGAAATAAAGCGATAAGATTAATATCAATTGGTCCTTATTAGTATCAATCCGCATAGCATTTGTTGACTTTATCTTTTTAGTATGCATTAGCATTTTTATTGGCCTTACCTTTTTAGCATTTCAAATGTTGTTATAAATGCCACAATGACTGAATGGAAAACAACAAGAAATTACTTCCTTCCAATCATTCTCTGATTCCCTTCCTCCCAATCAATCTCTCATTCTCACCTCTCTCTCTCTCTCTCTCTTCTCTATCGTTTTTATTGCTGACTGGAATGCATCTCGATGCACCTATTGCCACTTGGTACCAAGGTATGGCAACAAATAACCTCCTGCCCAATTGGGATGCATTTGTTTGTACTATCAATCGCCTCCTTGGTCCCTCTGAGAATGAGAATCCCACCGCCCTCCTCACTAAGTGCATTTGTTTGTACTATCAGTCGTCTCCTTGGTCCCTCTGAGAATGAGAATCCCACCGCCCTACTCACTAAGTTGTCTTAGATTGACTCCATCCACGATTACCTAGACGTCTTCAAGAACCTTGCCATCCAGTTTCATGGTCTTTATCAAGAGTATTTATGTAGTTTGTTTATCTCTAGCTTGCAACTTCGAGTGCGTATGGTGGTCCATGCTCATCATCCTGTTGACTTGCATGATGCATTTGCATGTAACACATGTATGGGCCTCAATTCAACGAGCCATACCTCAGCAACCGCCTATTTCAGTAGCCACCCAAGGCAACACCAAGCCCGACAAACCCGGCTGCTTCCCAATCCCTTTTCACATGGCCTCCTATCAAATGCCTGACAGAGGTATGACACAACAAAGGATTATGCTTCAACTACGATGTGAAGTTTGTCAACATGGAGGGTCTTTGTTACATGGAGGATGAATCACTACCGCTCGAGCCCATCGAACCAAATCCACCTGAACCATTCACATGACGCATCTCGACTTGAGGACAAGCTGCATCTCCATAGGGGGAGGGAATGTTACGCACCAAGGTTTTCGCATAATATCAATTAGCATTTACTAGCTTCCATTGATAAATGGATTAGATTGGTATCAATTATTCATGATTAGTATCAATTACCATTAGCATTTAATGGCTTTACCATTTCAGAATTTTAAATCTTGTTATAAATGACACAATAGCTGAATGGGAAACAAAAAGACATTACTTCCTTCTAATCATCCTCTGATTCTCTTCTCTATCTCCTAGTCAATATCTCATTCTTGCCTCTCTTTCCCTTCTCCTCTGTCATTTTTTTGCAATTCCGCCACCCCTCTAGAAATTCACTTAACGGTAGCCATCACATAGATGGTTTCTCAAGTCAGTGTGTTTAGATTCTGGAACAGTAAGTAGGTCAATTGAATTCTTCACTTGCCACTCCCCCACTTCAGAAGACAAACATTTTATGAATTATCACCCATCCATAACAAATTCCCTCACAATCTTACATTACAAGTCATGCTCAATTAATTTCCCCATGACCCCATCGGCCCCTTTAAAAACCGTTCCCTAGCCTATCCAAATTAACGTGAAACTGAGAAACTATAAACTACAAAGTGGATTCTTTCCAAGAACTGTTGGAAAAAAAAAAAAAACCCTCTTCCACCGTACATGATCACCAATCCATTTGGCAAAAGCCTTAAAGAGTCTTACCAGTCCCCACCCAAACTATGAGAAAAATACAAACAATTTCACAGATCCAAAAAGCAAGGCCAGGGATTTCATAGCAAATCCCCCACAGAAAAAGTCTACCAGAATAGAGAATAATTAAAACTAACGAAAATCTAATATGATAATGAATGTTAAAACAGTGATTGAAAAAAATAAAAATAAAAGAATTTTCAACGTAAAGAATCAAAATATAGAGAAAAATTGGTAGAATAGCAAAATATTGAAGTAAAACCAAAAGACTCGCCTGAGATAGACATGTCAGTGCGCCCAGAAGAAGAAGGAGCTTTATTTCCAGACCCCATTATTGCTCACATACTAAAAAAGGAAACTTTCCTCTTGGGCACGCAATACCTTTTCTCTAGTCTCTAGAATTTTGCAGCTTCAGAATTCCGCTAACAACACACAAGTGTTTCAGAAATCAGCATGGATAAATTTTCCTTCGATTCAAAGGAGCCAGAGAAAAATAAAACTCTTTTGCTTGGTTTAGAAATGGTTGCAGTGGAATCTGCAGATCTACAAGGAGCTTTGCGTGAAGATCGGTGTTTGGAGCCTTAGTTTGTTACGCTCACTCAATATGATCGAATTTCCTCTACGACACGGTCCAAATATTGCTACTTCTTCTTTTATCTTTTATTATTATTTTTAAAAAAAAATTTAAGCTGATTACAATACCATGTTTTTTTATTTCCAATAAGCAGGGAGTACAAGGACAAACAAATAGATAAACAAATGAAAATTTCGTGCACGTTACCGGAGAATAATTTCTATTTAATTCATCTGATGATATCTGTTTTTTTTTTTTTTTAATATTCTTATTTGCCAAATTATATGTTGATTTTTTCTCCTTGTTGCGTATAGTATTCATGTATAACTAAGTAATTATTTTTAAAATTTCACTTATGAACATTTATCCTTTAAGAAAATTGTAATGCACCTAAATTTATACTCTTTGAAGAAGAATATTTAATATATAGTTATAATTTTTCAGCAAAAAAAAATATTGTTATAATTTTCTTTTAGAATTTGTATTGGAATGAGTTGATTTTGTTATGGACCATTGAGTGGATGAATGATTTCTATAACTTTGATTTCTTTAAAATTTGTTATTAAATTTTAAAAAATTATATATGAATTTATTAATCTTCCTAACTATGTAAACATTATTAAGTGCGTTCAAAACAGAAATAACTAATTAACATTAAAATTTTGAAAAAATAAATAAATCAGATTGGTTTTTAAATTCAGAATTAAATATTAGTACAATTCAAAACAAATAGATAGATAGCAATATATATAGATATATAGATAATATTTTATCTAAAAAACTTTTATCATCGATACTTGTTTAAAAACTTCTTTTATCTATTTTCCAAAAAAATAAAAAAACTTCTTTTATCTCTCGTGTCAAAATTCATTCTTTTTCTTATATTTGAATCTATACTTTTAAATTTTTAATGAACTTGTTTAAATTTGTATTTAATTTATTTTCTAATGATTTAGTTGAGGGGGATAGATTATACTTACTACTTATTTTTCTTACTATCAAATCTTAACCGTTGATTTCCGTCAATCTAATTGTTATAATTTATTGCAAGTTAATAATTAATTAATAAATATGACCCTATAAATTATAACCGTTAGATTGACGGAAATCAACGGTTAAGATTTAGTAGTAAGAGGTAGTAAGAAAAATAGGTAGAAAATATAACATTTCCCTTAGTTGAGACTTGTATAAATTTTAATGAAATTATATTTTTTTTGTAATTTGATGAATACAAATATTTAAAAAGTGGGTTTAATGTTTCTCTGCGACATATATTAAAATTATTTTCTAAGACTCAAAATGACATTATTTTGAGTTTTAAAAAGAATAGCAAAAGGTATTTTAAAAAAGTTTATGATATAAGAGAAAAATAAAATTCTCAGTTTATTTTTTGAAATTCTAAAATGACGTTATTTTAAGGTTTAAAACTAATTTTATCTCTTAGGATAAATATTTTTTCCTAAATTTTTTTATTAAAAATTTAAAAATTAATCCAATCCGGACAAATTAATTAAATTTATATTTTAAACCAAATTAATTAACTGATATTATAATAAAACTAATTAAATTGAATCAATTAGTTTCCCCCCTGCAAAACTAGTCTAATATAATCCACACATACTCTGAACCATTACTCTTCTCTGAGATTAATTTAAAAAGTGATGAGTTTTAGATTTCTGAAACAAAATTTTCATGTTGGACCAAAGTAGTGAGTTATGTTATCCTTGTTAAGAACCCTTTCTCACCAGTTTTTTTATTTTTTTTTAAGGTTTTGTTTGTTTGGTGGGTGGGGGGTAGATTACTTTCCTCATGCATTATTCTTTGGGAAAAAAGAATTGTCTTTTTAAATTATACAAATTATATCTTTTTAATTTTTAACACTGTATATTATAGGTAGTACATATTTATAATACGAAAAGTTATTTCTTTTTATCTTTCCTTAGTCATTTCAATTGAAGTGAAAAGAGATAAAAAAATTATATTATAATTATGTAGTGCATGTAGTATGTAATGTAAAAAACTAAAAGAATACACACTTAACCCCTATTCTTTTATGATAACAACAGAAGTACAAAAACGTCTTGGAGAATTACTGATCATGATTTAATTTAGATTAATAAAGTAAGTCCATGTTTAGACAGACTTGGGGATTGAGTAGACTCACTAACGAAAAATTTAGTAGTTGAAGGCAACAAGCAAGAGGCAATAGATGCTTTGTGATCCCCACATCAAGAAAATAAAGTTCCGATGGGGTAACACAAAAGAAATCATATATATCAATACAAGCATCAATGAAGAGATCAACACAAAGTTTGAGATAATTGCCTTGCAAGCAAGAGTCTTGACATGAGCATTTTGTTCGTCATTCTCGTTGCCATATGGTTTGGTTGTACTAGTTCCAAGTAATAGTCACAAAACTTCGAGATTTCTCAATATTAGGAGTATAATTGTGTAAATTTATGAACACCACAACATAGATCATGGAGAAAATCCTCAAAAAAAGTAAAGTCAGTCCAATTATGATTTTTATAAAGAACCGCTTCAATCCAAAATATTGGATGATGGTCTTTTAAATGATTGATATCATTCTCTAATAATTTTCTTCTAAATACTCTTGCAAATCTGGGCTTTGAGAAAAAATACGAATTGAGAATTGATAAGATTTTTTTTCACTTATGTAATTATATCCGCTCGAATCAAATTAATCGATAAATTGTTGAATACTATAAAAAATAATAATAAGTATAAAGAACTAATTTTCTCAAACACAAACGTAAGCACAAAATGGTTCAAAGGATAACACTTATACAGTGTGTACTGGGTCTATTTTTTATTTTTTATTTCACTAACCGGCCATTTTAACCTTTTCTATCAGTTATTTTCAATTGTTGATATGAACAAAGGAGAGAAAAGGTTATTAGGTATGCTTTATTCGTTTGGCCAAAAAGAAAAGGGAACGTCTCTTCTTTGTGATTTTATTTTTCTTTTGTCTCCTAACCAATCAGAATAAGTATCAGTGAGCTTGAAATACAAATGTGGTGGACTCATGTGGATCTCTTCACTTTAGTTAACGTGGTGGTGTTTTATGGGTTAAGGCGTCCATTACAATTGTGGAATGATGACGAAAACCAAACGAGTTTTGAAAGAAAGCTCCATTGTTCGATTTCACACATATACTATATAAAATTATAAAGCTGAAATGTTGGGCTGAATGAGTCAGAAATCTGAGAACGAATGAAACAACATTCTGCCATTTTCTACTTCCTTTTGTGTCTATTATGTAACTAGTTGCTTACGGCTTTGTGATTTTTTTTTTCTCATCAATTAATTAATAATTATTTTGTCCCTTATTAAAAATTATCTACCAATTTGCTACTCTTTAATCGATTAATTCACTCTCAATTTGATGTATTTTATAATTCAACACACCATTAGTGTGATGGTTATAAAATACATCAAAGGTCATGAAAAATAAAGAGTCACATATTATGAACTATGTGAAAGGTCATTCATAATCCATGTGAAAGATCATCTATAATATTTTATAACCCTCCCCTTAGATGTATTCTACGATTCAGCACACTATTAGTGTGATGGTTATATAATATATCAAAGGTCATGAAAAATAAAAAGTCACGTGTTATGAACATGTGAAAGGTCATCCATAATATTTTATGGGATGAGATATTGAATATACACGACTTTCAAATTTTTATTATTAAGATTCATTTAGCTCTGCGAGCTTTTTGACCCTGCCCTACACGGGCTAAGATCGAATAGGACTACTTGACCCATTTTAACCTTTCTAGACTATAAACTTCACAGGACAACGTGGCATGTACAAGGAATTAGATTTCACAAAATTAGGAAAGTAAAATAACAACAAATTTGACTCACAATTTTTTTTTTTTGTAAATGTAACTGAAAATATATATATTTACTCGAATTAGATTCAAATTGCATAATTATCTATATTTAACTGTAAAGTATTAAATTAATTGAATTTTCTTCAACCAATTTAATTAAATACTTGTATACTTTACGAAACAATGTTCATATTCCTCATTTATTATTTAATTATGATAATTATTACTTAAAAATTAAATTTCTTTACAGTGTATAAATATATAATTAAATAATTTTACAAAAAATTACAGTAAAAATGAATAGCTTGAACTTAAATAAAAAGAAAATCAAAATTAAGCTTAAATATGCATGAGGAAATATAAAAGCAAAAGAAATATTTTTTATAAATTTAATTTTCTATAAAATGAGCAAGTAAAGATTAGATACTTCTAAATATTCATAAGTTGAGATAGTAATATATTTTAAACTAAATGAATTTTTATTATTATTTATTCATTTTAAAGATACATATATATTTTAATTTTTTAGTTAGCATAATATCAAATTTTCAGTAACAAAATTCGCATTTCGTAATATAAATGGGCCTTGACACACGATCCATCTGTTTAATAGAAGCTTTGGGTACTCTTTGTTTTTTGGTCAATCCTGCCCCAGCCCAGACTAGGAGTTTGGATCCAATTCTTAATCGAATCAAATCCTGTTTGGGGTTCGTTTTATTTTGAAAATGCCATTTGCCTTAATCTTTGAAAAAAGGAGTAAGTTTTCTTTTGTTTGGTGTATAATAAGAAAAAATTTCACCGATATCGAAATTCACAATCATTTTATATTCGACAAATAATTAGAATTTTATATTTTTTTTTACATCTTGCGAAAAAAAAAACCCTATTTTTTTAAACGTCTAGTTGTGTATACTATATAATATAAAGCAATCGACAATTTATTTATTTATTTATTGTTGATTTTTAGGAGAAAAATCCCACAGATACTAAAATAAAGAAATCCTACGCATAGAGCAAACCTAAAAAAAAAATCAGCTAAACAAATTATCTAATGGATGATCCAAGAGATACTTTGATAACTAATCCGCCCATCTATATTGCTCTCCTTATAAGAGTGAACAAGTTGAACTTCCCAGTTCTTCAACAACCAAGCTCGAATATGAGTCATCAGATATGTCTCTCGAGCTGCTCCGCTATCTCTGGTGAGCAAAATGATAACATACATTGAATTACTTTCAAAAATTATATGTCTCAAACCTCTGACCCAGGCTAATTCTAAACCTCTAAACACACCCCAAAGTTCTGCCATAAATTCTCACCATATTCCCCCATGGTATGCAAATCGCTGAAGCCAAAAACCAATTGCATTTCTAATTGCACCGATCCGCCACCTTGGTTTCTCGCAGCCCGTGTTAATTTTTACCCATCCATCAATAGAAGGAGTCCAGCCAACTGGGATGACAACTTGATTCTTCTTGATGTTTTTCCCTTTATTCATCTCCCACGATTAATATCTTGGAAACAACCCATTTCACTTGCAAAGTCAAAAAAAAACTAAGTATAAGCCTGAGTTTAATGATAAAAATATATAGAAAAAGGGGCAAGAAAAGAAACACTCCAAATCAGTACTAGTAACAATCCGGGGCCGACAAGGATACGGAGTTATTGTTGGTGTAAAAGAGGCATGGATAATGAGTGACTCATGTCAAATCTTGTAGTCAAGGGGTACGTAAATTAATCGAATCAATACCCAGAAGAGAGGGATTCTAGAGGCTGTGCAAGTATGAATCTGTACAGTTGGGGATAACTTATAAGAATTAATTGGTATTACCTATAGCACCAAGAATGCATCTACTTCTCAGTAGCCCGGAACGAAAAACTCCAAAGCTAATCATGCTTAACTTAGAGAAATTTTGGGATGGGTTTGACCTCTTAGGAAGTTTTCTCAATATGTGTATGAGTGAGTACAAAGTATACTGAAAATCTCATATTAGTTTATGGGGACAATCAATGATCTTGCAAGCTGCCGGACGTTACACAATCAATGATTATAAGACCCAATTTTTTTATTTATTAAAATAATTCTAAATTTTCATATAGAACCTAAAGTTCATGATAAAATTTTGTTTGGATTTTTTTGCAATTGATCTTGAAAACTTTGGAGTTTTTGTTCTACGTGATGAGCGTTTTCTAACCATATATCATATGCATGTTTTCATTAAGTATTCTAAGAAAATTTTGAATCTGAATTTCAGGGTTTTATTACATGAAAACTTAGAAAATTTCTCGAACTATTTTCAATCGATATATTGAAACCTTAAATTACTTTGGAGATTTTGAAAAATAAGTTTTTAGTCATTTATTGATACAAAAATTGTTTAAAATCATTTCCTAATCGAAGGAATTTCATTCACGAATGTATTGTTATGAAATATAGAGTTCATGTCTACCAAAAAAATATATATAGAGAGTTCATAATATTGAAGTTTCAATCTTTCTTTAAATTGAGATTGTTTCATTGATGTAAAATGAAAATTGGTTTGAGAATTTTAGTTCCCATGTTGTTTTCCCATTGTTTTATGTTTTTTTAATACAAAAATTATGCCTTTTTGTGCAAAGAAAAATCGTGACCCATAACTTGAAAAATTATTTTTAAACTTCCAAATGCTCTCAAAAAATGCTAAAAAATATGTTCTTTTAAGATGGATTATATTAGAAGCTTGTCGAGTTGTTGTTTATGTGTTGTTTTGTGATGAAAATCGTTAAAGAATTTGTTGTTTTTGAGCTTTGACGAAGCTCCTATGGTGAAACCCGATTTCGAGCGGGTCGACTCACCAAAGGAAAAAAAAAAGATCCTGCAACATATAAATCTCAAGAAATCTTAGGGTTTAAGGTGAGTGAGATTGTGAAAGAGACATCTTATTTATATTTCTCACTAAAAATCTCATGAAATCCACACCAATAAAAAATCCATTAAAATCGTTAGATTTTTGAATATCACAAGATTATTTTTCCTTTGTTTAAAATCCTGATTGAATACCAACATATTTGGACGGATCTAAAATAATCTTTTAAAATTCTAATCGAATAACACGTGATTTTTTCTCAATTCTTTAAAATCCTAATTAAATACCAATGAATTCTTTTGTCCAAAAATAATCAATTAAAATCTTTTGAAACATCAATCCAATACATCCCCGACCCGACCGGGCCACCACCCATTTTTGCAATAAAATACCCTACATTCTCCTTATAGTTTTATGTATTTATTTTTTTCATCACAAAATTCCGCCATCAACTCTCTCGTAGATGGACCATATGTTGAAAGGACGAACCCAAATTTCCTCCACAATTTAAAAAAATCAAATAAACGCGAAAATATCACACAAATTAACATATACTCAAAATGAAATATAGCTTGACAAATTAGCTATGTATGTTGATAAATGGAAAATCAATTGCAAACACTTGAAAAGTGTGTATGAGACACCGAAATTTATTTAATCTGTCAATATCAAAGAAACTCTGCCAAACGAACATACTAAACAGCTTTACTTTAGGTGATACACCTCTTTATCTTTCGCTTATTTTTGTTGGTGTTCTCCCCTTTTACAATCAAAGACCTAACGTCATTTTTCACGATAGTCTCGATCTTTTTTGAATAATTAGTTTGAAGCATGTGATGGGAACGCAACATACATCATATTAGGACATTTGTAATCTTAAAAATTTGGCATAATTTAGTAACAACTATGTAAATTTGTCTCAAAGGATCAGTTCTATGTTTCTCCATAGCTTCAACTCTTGTGCATTGCTTTTCTTTTCTTTCTTAAATAATGCCAAATAAAGGGGTTTGCATAAGAAAATAAATCCTTCCTACACTCACCATAAAAAGGTGTGCCACTCATTTTTTTATTTTTTTAAAGGTGGGTCCCACACTTGATGTATTTATGATATGAGATTTGAATTTTCCTACAACATAAGATTTATTTTTCCCATAAATGAATATGTCACTGCATGGAGATGACTTGCAATGTATGCAGGTATTATAAACTCTCAGTTTGGAACACTTTTTTTTTTTTTTTTTTGCAACTCGAAATATTAAAGGAAATAATCATAAAAATAAGATAATATAAATATTTTTTTTCATATTTAATAAAAAATATACCGAATACCTAATACATTCGTAATACTGAAAATATTTTCCTCTGTTTGTGAATGTGAGTTCCATATACATCTGAACATAAAAATAATTTTTTGAGAACAAGTACATTATTTTCATTAAACTACTTTTATATTTTTTTAATGAATATGAAAATGCATATTTTAATACATTCTTTCCATTTTATCTTTTCTCAAACAAGAAGTGATAAATAATGGTTTGAAGAAAGAGGAGGGATATTCTTACCACTAAAATTTTCTACTACCAATTTACTACCTATCTAATCACCATTAGATTAATATTTTCTCTCTTTTCAAAAACTTTTAAACATTCTCTTTCTTTAATCCAATGGTGATATGATGGGTAGTAAGTTAGTAGTAAAATATTTTAGTAGTTAAAATATCCTCACTCTTGAAGAAAATGTTGGAACTATATTTTCAAATTGTCCTTTTATATACACGTCGTTAATTTCAAAATGAGGGACTACGTTTCAAACCTCTAGTAAAGTATACGCTGCCCAAAACAAATAATATATTACTTTAATCTAATCCCTCAATTTTACCTAGGTTTAAGTTACTACCAAATTTCAATTGCCAAAAAGAAAAGTTACTACCAAATTCTGTTCCAAAATGAGAACACACGCATACAAAGAGAGGCTGAGAAAAAGAAGAATTAGTAGAAAGAGTTTTATTAATGTTATGTTACATGATTTAAGTGTTGTTTCCAACACACACAAATGGAGAGAGAAAGTGGAATGATGAAAGAGAAAGAAAAACATGTGAACCACACTTCTTTAATGTGTGTGTAGGAAAGTGATGATATATCATATTATAAAATAAACATAAAACCCGAGTAGAAAAGGCACGAATAAATGCAAAGAAACACGAATATACATGACATTGCACTCGTTGGCGGGTGATTTGCCAAACAAAACAATGAGTTGCATATATTTAAAATTCATAATATAGATTAATGATCAATTTATATGGGAGGCAAGATAAGTAAAAGTGGTCAATTAATTTTGTTGAGCTAACATGTCATGTGTCTATTAGCGTAGGTCTTTTTTTTTTATTAGAAGAATGTGTAGGTCATTTTGAGGTTCGCAAGTAGAAATATTACGATAGGGACTCAATTTTTTTTTTTAATAATTTGGTAAGAACTATATGGGGAAACATTGAATTTGAAGAGCTCTTGGGAGCATAATAACTTAGCACACGAGGAAAGTGAATCCATCATAACTCCCCCATAACCCCCAACAAAGATGATTTCTTTGAAGTCATGGTTGGCCTAGCATGAGCAACAGCATCTATTCTCATGACCCCTCCTTAATGTCTATGTAGGAACATCATGCTGATGCCAACCTTACATCAATAGAAAATCAACCAATAACCTTCCCACTTTTTGGGACCCACAAAGTGGACTGTAAGATGAAATTATCCAACGCAACATCATAGGTGGATCAGATGAATTAATGATGAGAGGAATGGAATAGTGCTAATGGTTAATTTTTGTTTGTTACGGTGGGGTTGAAATGAAATTTCTTAGTTTGATGTTGATAGTGATGATGAGTACTTCTGGCAAGGCACGCGCAGGCTCTCCATAAGCTTTCGAACCAACAAAGAGAATAAACATGATGGCATCCACTGCACGCTCTCTATTTCTTTTTTTTTTCCCTTCTTTCTCTCACAAACCCAAGATTTTTGCACACATTTCTGAAGAAAAAGAATTACCAGAATTTTCGGTAATTGTCACTCCTACAATCATCATATTTTATACTTTTCCTACTCCTAATATCTATAACACATTACACTCCACCTCCTACGTGACAAATTACTGCATTAGCATCATTACATATCATCATGCATGCCATCAATACGTCCTCTTGCAGGACTCACATGCCTAAGCAACATACATACATGTATCTAATGTTGGATTTTTGGTCTAAATCCCATAAGAAATTTGGTAGTGAAAATGTGTGTCTTTTAATTGACAAACATATATATCTTTTCATCCTAACGGATGTGTTGTTTCATCCTAACGAACGTGTTTTTCATCCTAACGAACGTGTTATTTCATCCTTGAATGTGTTTTTTTTTCGTGTCGAACGGATGTGTCTTTTCGTGTCCAACAGATGTTTTATTTCGTCGTCGAATAGGTGCCTTTTGAATTGTGACCTTACATTTTCTATATATAGACTCTGACCTCTTCAGAAAATTTAATTCAGTTTTATGCATTGTTACTCTGCCGAATTTCTTTCCCTCATCCGCTTTTGCGTACTTCCTTATATTTTTCCAGTGTAATTCCTCTGGCATCTTGTTGTGTTCGTTCGAACTGTTGACGAGTAATGTCATCAATCTTCAAACGTAATCCGTTTTATCCTGGAAGACAAGTGTCCATCAACTTTCGGCATCAATGAGGGGGCAAATTGTCTTAAGGAAACACTTTCTGTGGGCTCGGAATTCTTACACTTTCAGTGGGCAAATTGTTCATTATGTTCCGTACTATTTTATACATTGCAGTGTGTTCAATGTTAATAATGTCATGTGCTTCTTACACAGATTCAATTCTATTTGTGATTTTAATTATCAAATATCTAATACCCTTGGATCACAGAAGTTCCATATTGTTAATCTTAAACAAGGCATTTTTGCTTAAGTTTTATCTATGTGACCATGATATAACTTAAACCCCACCAATTCACATAGGTAAAGTTTTTTGGACGTGTTTTTTTTCCCCATGTACATGGGAGGGAAACATGGCAAAACTAGTCACCTGCTATGTGTTTATTTTATGATGGACTGTTAATAACATTATACATACAATTCCATATAGGGATAAGAAAGATATGGGCCTAACTAGGTTATCATATCAACCTCAGAATTGCCGCAGAGCTTCTCTGTATTCTACTTTACGAAACCCCATGAGGATATTACTTTTTTCAAGTCTTGAGCGCGTTCACTTTGCTAGATTTTCCGGCTATCAAATTCCCAACCCAAATCATTGTCCCTTTAGATTTCTTTACTATCTTCTCCTTCTTATATTCTCCTCCTAATCTCATAACCAGACCACCACATACGCTACCTTTCTTTTCCTCTTCTTTGGTTACTCCTCTCTGAAGTTGTTCTTGAGTTTGTCAAAGGAAGATGGGTGAAATAGCTCACTCAACTGAGATTAGCAATGGCATTAATGAAGTCAATGGCAAAAGACATTCGCTGAATGGTTACAGGAAGAGCTGTTGGTATGAAGAAGAGATTGAAGAGAACATAAGATGGTGTTTTGCTCTCAATAGGTATATTATATGTATCATAGTTATCTTTCTTCATCTAATGCAACAACCCAGAGTGGCATATATAATGAGAAACTAGAAAACAATAATACCACTTTCATATTACCGTTTGGCTTAAACTGTCCAAAGCAAAGTTCAGAGCTTCCAATTCAATTGGAGTTCTGTATGTTCATAATTAGAAGATTCGTGAAAAGGTAATAGAAGCCACATAGCAATAAGGTAAAGAAGCAGGTGCTGAGTTTGAGTGAGACAAAAATAAAGTCCTAGTCCTCTGCGGCTAATGTTTAATTTTCTTGTTTGTATGTCAAGGAAATTTTTCTTCGTTCAGCGGTAAGCTTATTTGCCGTGGTGTGTCAGGTCGCGGGTTCAAATCAGTCTCTCTGCAAAAAGTAGGGGAAAGACTGCCTAGAGTATTCCCTTCCCCAGACACTCACGAAATGAGTATTTGAACTGGGTCGGCCCTTATGTCAAGGAAATTTTTTGCGATTTCAGCTTCTTATGCTAGAAAGAAGTAAGGTTATCTAAAAGTTATTAGATCTTTTCGCCTGTGGCTATAAAAAAGGCAGACAACACACAACTAAATGAAATCTAATAGTTAGCTTTTTCAATGCAAAGTTTAGCACTATCATATGTTCGATAATAATTGTACCTTTCTTGTCTCTCTTTTGGTGGGGCTGCAGTATATTGCACACAGGAGCTAGCCAGTACCAAGACATTGCATTGTTGGACACAAAGCCCTTTGGAAAGGTTCACACATACAACAGAAAGTCACCTTTACGGATAAGAAAAATTAAACTAACCTCTTGTCTACTATATACTTTTGCAGGCATTGGTACTTGATGGAAAGCTTCAGAGCGCAGAGACAGATGAATTTATCTACCATGAATGTCTTGTTCATCCGGCTCTTCTTCACCATCCTGTGTACTTCCTCTTCTCTTTAATAATCAAAGATCTTACGACATTTAAATAGCATTTGAACTTATTTTCTTGATCTTTTTCATCACATTTTCTAGTCCAAAGAATGTTTTTATTATGGGAGGAGGAGAAGGGTCTACTGCAAGGGAACTCCTCAGGCATAAGACTATAGACAAAGTTGTAATGTGTGACATAGATGAGGTAAAATCTCCAAGTTCAAAGATATCTCTTCATTGTAAAGATGGAATTACTATGGTAGTCAATTTTTTCAAGAATACCAGTATCTAGGTTAAAAATTCATGTTTGATGGGGCAGGAGGTGGTGGAATTTTGCAAATCATACCTAGTTGTAAACGGGGAAGCATTCCTTGATTCAAGACTCCAGATCATCATCAACGATGCAAGGTCTTATAATCAAATAGTATCATGTGCTTGTTCCATTAGCAATTATTACCAATATTAATAATAACTGTTATGTTGCAGGGCTGAACTAGAAGCCAGAGAAGAGAGCTATGATGTGATAATTGGCGATTTGGCAGACCCAATAGAAGGAGGTCCTTGCTATAAACTTTACACCAAGTCCTTCTATGAGTTCACTCTCAAGCCCAAACTGAAGAAGTGTGGCATATTTGTGACACAGGTATAAGGGTGCAAGTACCTATGTCAATATGTGTCATAAACTTGCTAAAGGAAACAGAATTCAACAACCTGTGTATATTGTTTTTATTCTTATGCAGGCAGGACCAGCTGGAATATTCAGCCACACAGAAGTGTTCTCATGTATCTACAACACCTTGAGACAAGTTTTCAAGTGTAAGCAATCTTCCGGGAGAAAAAAAAAATTATTCATTTCTTCTTCTGAATATGTTGTTACTGTTTTGTTTTATATAAGGGGTAAATATTTCTACACTCACTTTATATAAGGTTATGCATAGCTATCCAAAAATTACGTCGTTTTGATTATTGAAGGGTGATTGTGTAATTTTAGGTGAATTAATGAAGGATATTTAAGTAAAATGCATATAATATAAAAATAAACAAAATTATGCAAACATCCTTTATTAATTCACCTAAAATTACAAAATCACCTTTCATTAATCAAAACGACGTGAAGGGCCGGCTTGGCTCAGCGGTGGTGTGTCAGGTCGCGGGTTCGAATCAGTCCCTCTGTAAAAAGTAGGGGAAAGACTGCCTAGAGTATTTCCTTCCCCATACACTCACGAAGTGAGTATTTGAACTGGGTCGGCCCTTCGGCCCTTTATTAATCAAAACGAACGTAATTTTTAGATAGCTATAGATAATCTTATCTAAAGTGGCCGTAGAAATGTTTTTCCTTTATATAATGCCATTTAAAATTCCAATCACGTCAAATTGACCTTCGCTCTTTACGTTTGCAGATGTTTTGCCTTATTCAGCTCATATCCCATCTTATGCTGATATTTGGGGATGGGTCATGGTAATATTATTGATAATTAAATTTCAAGGTTTTGCTTTGTAAAGTATTCTTATCTGCTTAAGTAAAAAGTTGTTCTAACTTTTGGAAAGTTCTTACTAGATACTTTTGAAGACAAGACCATAGAAACACTTAAATAATTCATAATTATGCAGTTGTACCTTACCAAATCTAAAAGCTGTTTAACATTGTCCTTGGACTATACCAGGCTTCAGATTCACCATTGGACCTGAGTGCTGAAGAACTAGACATCAGAATGAGGCAGAGGACTCAAGGGGAAAATAGAGATCTTGACGGGAAAACATTTTCATCAGCCTCAACTTTGTGCAAAGCTGTTCGCACTTCGTAAGCGAAATTATAGTCCCATGTTCTTGTAGTTATTCTCCTAAAATGTTATGGGAAAATTTCACTAATGCCATCTGTGATTTTTTGTTTCACATATGTCTCTGTAATTTATAAAATTAAAAAATCAAGGACATATATAATAAAAAAACAGAACTTCTTGTAAACCACAGGACATATGTGATAAAAAAAACTACAGAAACATAAATGATTCTGGAGTAAATCACATGGAAATTAGTGAACTTTTGTTTCTATTATTGACATATTTTCAATGACTATATTGGTAGGCTGGACAATGAAACTCATGTTTACACCGAGGGAGCAGCTAGGTTCATATATGGTCAAGGCAAGCATGCATAACCAAGCTTGAGAAGTTAAGCAAAAAGACACATAACGCAAGTTAAATTCCTTCCACGATTTTTCTTTCATCATATGTATTTCCTGCTCTTCTCTTTTTCTTTTTTTCCCATTTTGGCGTGTAGTTCACCTGAAAAGAAAAGGCTTGTAACAATGGATTACCAGTGGTCCAGTGGGTCCCATTTTGTGCTTCTACATGGGTATGCTCACTGCATCTATGGATAAACCAATATTTTGATTATGTTAAGGAAAAAAAGAAAAAGAGAAAGGAGTAATATAGGCGTAGCCACTACTACTATCACCTTTTTCGTGAGAAATGTATTAAGTGGTCGTGTTTATGATGATATATTAGTCACTACACCTTAGACCAATGGAATTGCAACTTCCAAAAACTACATTTGCACATTAAGCTTTTACATTTACAATGTTTGTGGGGTAATAATGCAAAGCCCATGGAGCGTGAACCAATTTTTATACTATAGCTGGTACTGTTATCCGTTTGACAGTTCCAATACCAAACCCACTATCTGAAAACCCAGCTATCTGACTTAGTGACTTGCCAACTACACTTGTGATCGTAAAAAGGGAGAATAATACTACCCAACATAATTTCTATATGGGATTTACATTTCTCCGGCTGTATTTGCAATAATTAAATATTTGCCATATATATATATTACATGTAGGGAATTATAATCTATGTAGCACTGATACTGATATGGGACACGTGACATGATACGACACGACATTCCGACACGTTAATTCTAAAAAATGTTAGATTTTGACACGTTAGGACACATTTTGATATTAATAATATTTTTAATTTATGTAGTGTATATTATATTTAATATTCAATAATTTAACAAAAAAATGAATCTAAATTTATAATATTCAAAAAATTTGCAAAGAAACATGAGATATCTCAAATATTTATATTAAACTCAATAAAATGGTAATCGCAATACAACGAATCTAATAACTGGAACTAAAAACTCAACGCAACGTAACATTTGAAACTTTTTTTGAATTTTTATAACGCATGTTGAAGTGTCGGGGAGTGTCGGAATGTCCGAGAGTGTCAGACACGACACGTCAGGGTTTTTAAAGTGTCGGTGCTTCATAAATTATAACCATACAAAAGATGAAAACATTAAATATGAGGAATCATAATCATACACATGTCGTTGATGTACGTAAAACGGCCGCAGAAATGATTTTACCTTCCTATATACTGTTTGTACAATTTTTGTTTTTGTTACTCGAGCATTCGTTGTCATGTCATTATCTAGTTTTAGATCGCGCTAAACTCTTCTTTTTTCTTTTTACAAATTCGTATGCAATTGAACTGCGGATATAATTTCGTATTAATATTTTGGGAAAACATTTTCTCATATTGCATGAGAATTCAACTCATATTAGTGACCATTCGATTTATGTACAAAACTTTTCTTTTCTTTTTATTTTTTTAATAAATATGAGGACTACCACTAGTTGAGTCACAACATAAAAATTGAATTATCATGCAACATGAGAAAATCAAATCTCAAATATTTTACATTACAAAATCCCATTTGTATTTTTGCACGTTAAATTGACACTCTTTTATTTATTCAAGTTTTGTTCACACATCATACATCATTATTCTTTTTTTGGGTAGTATAATACTTTTTTTTTCAAAGGGATAGTAGATTATGTGAAAAAACTGCCGTGAGATGCTGAGCGAATTAATATATAGAGACGTATAAGAGAATGTCGATCCCACTTTTATAACCCTAAAAAAAATCACATGAATTGACTGCTGTTAGGTTATACTAGTAAACACAAAAATTGATCAATGACAACGCCCAGAGATAATCCTCTAATTTATATCCAATTGTGGTTTGAACAAAGAAGACTCTGCGAAGTCTGGATTCATTTTGAATTCCCTTACAACTAGTTCAATAGTCCATACTTGAATTTAAATTCTTAGGTCGATCCGTCATCCGTGAGTTCTGATATAATTTTACTTTACAGAGAATGTAATTCATGCTATGGGTGAATCGCTATTCCCAACATTGATCAGAAATTCCTAACATCCATTTCAGCTCAAATCAATCAGCAATTTTTCACTGTTACAGCGGAAATTATTAATAGGAAAAATAAAGCTACAAAACTCTGTTCTTTTGGTTTTGGGATCATGAGTCCAGTACTCTGTTGCAAGCTAGATAAAGTTAAAGCAATTAATATTCCAATATATGTTTTTGACACACAAAAATCATAAAAAGAAGTAAAAATACAGGTAAAGAGTTTAATTTTTCTCACATAAATGTGATCATAAGTGTATCATAATATAAATAATATCCAATTAAAGGATCACTCAGCTCTCACAAATCATACACTTGCTTACCAGTGAACTTGACCTCAATTGGGCTGACATTCTTCGGCCTGGGTTCACCTTTTATGGGTACACACTGACACCATCCTTGGGGTGCAAAAATTGAACCTCCCCATTAGGAGTAAAGTTTATGTGATCCGGAGCTGAAATCATTCGGTGACACTCAATGGCAGGGCTCAGGAATTTTTTTGTGCGGCGTAAAAATTAAATATTTGTTATCTCTTCAAACATAATATATATGGAGATCAAAATATGAATAATTAAATATTTGTGTCTGTTTGAATCATCTATTTTTTAATATAGAAACTACTTGTAAATATAAACTAGGCCAAATATGTTTTGATAAAAGTTCTTATAATGAAAAACTCTTTTTTTATAATGAAAAAGAAAATTGCAAAAAGCTAAAAGTTTCTAGGGAAAAAGAAATTTTAAGCTCTTATTTGTTTTTCTTAAATTATGTGTTTTTTTTTCAATGAAGAGTTATAAAGATAGATATAGAGATAATTTTCTTAAAATATGTGTTTTTAAGTAACTTTTAAGCTAAATTTTTTTTTGTAATTACTAAACAGTTTTTAATTTTTTTTTAGCTTTAGCTTATAAGTATCTTCTAACTTAAAAAAGAGAACATCCAAACAGGCTCTTAGAGTAATTTGTAAAAATAAAAATAAAAATTTATAGATAGATCTTTCCCCATAATTTAATACTAATTCCATATGCTAACTGTTACCACTAGATTTGCGCCAACAAGAATTTGAACTGCACTCTTTCTTATTGTTATTTTATTTTGTTCATTTCGTTAACTTCGTTAAGGGAGAAAAAATGCATTCAGAGTTAGAAGAGTTTTAATAAATATAAGATCTGAGAATATAAAGAAACTCCATAAAATTTGCGTGGGAGAAAACTACTTCACATTAATGGAGAGGAAAAATGGAGGTTTATTACATTATACTTATGTTAAAAAAAATTCTTCAAATTTTGAGGGCGGCCGCCCACCCTAGCCCTTGGTGAGAGTGTGGTGAGAAAAAGAGAAAAAAGATTGAGGGGAGAAGAGAGAAAAAAGATTAATTAAGGTGACACACACATTCACATGTAACAGCCTTCCTAACTTCATGTAGCCCAAAAATTTTATTGCATGACAAGACACATCTACAATTTTTATTTTTTTGGTGAAAAATATATATATATATATATATATATATATATATATATATATTTTGTTGATATATGACACATCTACAATCTTGGTTTATTAATTGACTTAATTCTGCAATTGAAATTAATTGCATTAATGGTTTTGTATTTATTTCAAAAACTACATTTTGTTTACATCAAGTAAATGATTGTATACTTACATGATCAAAATGAATGATTTTACAAATTAGAATAATGAATTTAACTTGTTAAATTGAAAATATTTACCAAACGTACTTTGTAAAAATGAAGTTTGTTTGATTAATATAAGAAAATTTTCTTTTGCATGTAAATGACTATTTTAATGATGGGTTCACTTTTTCTGCAGTTACTGCAGATAAGTTATCTTAGTAAGTCTAACATCTTGTATTTAATGATCTGCCATCCTTGCGGTGATCTCCTCGCTAGATATCACTAATTGGTTGGTCCAATATCAAACATGATCCTGTTTTTTAGTAACTAAAACATGATCTCTTTGGATTGAACAGGAGGGAAGGAAAAAAAAAAAAAAAAGTAGACAAATAAAATAGAGTTCTCATTTTATAGTAATAATTATATAATTTTTTTTATCAATTTTATAACTTTTATTAATTAACTAAACAAATATTTAAATGAGCTTCGTACTTATGCTTCTGTTGCATTATTTTTAATTTATTTTATTTTTCATCCCGTAACCCACTACCATAATGCAGTATATTGTTTGCTTTTTTGAGTAATACCACACACAACAAAAAGTGTGTGAAAATAAACCAGACTAAGTTAAAGCTGTAATTTATCTTGAAATAAACTATATATTTAACCTTACTATTTCCTCATGCATATTTAAACTTAATTTTGATTTTCTTTTTTATTTGAGTTCAACCTATTCATTTTTACTGTAAAGTTTTTGTAATATTATTTGATTATATATTTACACACTGTAAAGAAAATTAATTTTATAGTAATGATTATCATAATTAAATTTTTTTAATTGCATGATATACCGAGATTTTCTAAATTAATAATTGGGGATTATTTTTATTATATTACATAACATAAAACCATCTTCCTACACACACAATTTTTATATGGGATCCACTTTAATTTTTTTCTCTTTGTCCTCGTCTCGCTTCTCCTTTTGTGAGGGTAGAAAGTTTGTTTTTATGTTATGCAACATAACAAAAACAATTCCCTTAATAATTATAAGTTAAAGGTCAGAAAATAATATATGAGGAATATCAATATTGTTTCATAAAGTATCTCAATGTATAAGTATTTAATTAAATTGGTTGAAGAAAATTCAATTAATTTAATACTTTTACTGTTAGATATAGATAATTATGTAATTTAAATATAATCGAGTAAAGAATATATTTTCAGTAACATTTACGAAAAAAATAATTTTGAGTCAAATTTGTTGCTATATTACTTTCCTAATTCGAAAACTGAAAAACACTACTCTACAACTACGACAATGAGAGGGAAATATTTATGGTACTACTGCTGTACCATTCATTCAGTGCATCTATTCAATAGAAAATAAGGAATGACTGTCATATTTTATGGAAAGAAGAGAAAAATATTTTTTTTATCCAAGTGTCATTTACAACTACAACAATCAGAGGCACCACATTCCTTGTGCTTGCCACGTTGTCCTCGGATGTCTGGACCCTTCCCTTCTGGTTAGTGGTAATTGATAAATACAGAAATGAATAAAAAGTAATTAAATAAATTAAGCAATATCTAATTCATCAGATAAATAGAGAAAAAATAATTATTTATGACTAACAAGCAGAAAAATTGAAGAATAAAATGAATGAATTGAATCTAGAAAATAAAAAAAAGAAAGAAAAAGTCTTTGTATTTTAAAATAATTAAAAAATTTATTAGGATGAATAACATTTTGAATTTTAATTGATGTAAATTCACAATGAAAAAAAATAATACACCGAAAGTGTAGGAGTGTTTCTGGGAGGGTCCAGAACACACGACCACCTTTGTATTAGTAAGCGTGTCTCTTCGAGTCTTCTCGTATTCTCTTCATTTGCTTCTTGCTACCTTGGCTTCCGTTCTTCTGTTCTGTTTCTCTCCTCTTTCCTTGCATTCACTGAAACCCTCAATCTCTTGTTTCACATCGTGCTGCAACACTAAGGTCTGTCTTATTTACCTTCATCTTCTTTCAATCTTTCTTGTTTGGCACTTCTTTCTCTTCTGCGATATGAAGATTCTTGTTTTTAGTTGAAAATTGAGGAATAGAACCATGAACTCTGACACTGGATTTCGCCCATTTTCATGATTCTTTACTTTGCTTGAGCATGCAAATTAGGGACGCGTTGATACGTCGTTCTGCGATGTCATTTTCTGTTCTCTTATGGCCATGTGTTTTGTTTAAAACAGTACACAAAGTTTCATTCCATGTGCATTTCATCGGAATTGAGGAATGTGTTTAAGGCTTTGTTTCAGTCTTTCTTTCTCTCTCTCTCTTTTATTTTGAATCGGTATGCTTAATTACATTTTGTTCCCTATATATATCCGAGTAGTCCATTTAGCATGCGAATGCAAATTAGAGATAGAGATATAGATTCCTAGTCAGATCTTGTTTTGTTAGTGAAATTCATCTGCAACATTGACAGAGATTTGTAATTAAACTTGCTTGATTATTACGAAGCATAGTGCATGGTATGTGCTTTATTGAGTTTTTGCTTTTGTTTTTTGTCACTTAAATGAAGTTAGCTTATAGGTGTTTGTAAGAAAACCTACATGGAACGGGTTTTTGTGGTTTTTCACGGTATATCACCTGTACTTTGGGTCTATAAATTGTTCCCAAATATGGTTAATTCTTGTTATGTAAGTATCCCTTGTTCTCTTCAAGGAAGGGTCTGGATTACTATATTTATTTGTTGTTAAACGACATAAGGATATTTCAGATTTTATTTTGCACTGTTGTTGGGATAATTTGTGGTCAGATAATTTAATTTGAATCTACATTTATGGTGCAAATTTACTTCTGCCAATGTTTTGAACGGGGTCTGCAAATTTACTTCTACAGAATGGATGAGACATAATCAAGCATTACGCAATGAAATTATACTAATAGCATGTCTTTGTGTTTTTTCTCTTTGTAAGTGCTGCATTTAATTACGCGGTTTTTGGATTAAGAGTGCCCAGCGTCAGCTGAAATGAAATTTTCAATAAAAGTGATCATAATTGTATCGACTTCTACTTATCTAAATTATGAGTTCAAAGTGTTCTGCCAACCACATCATAGTGTTTGGTAGAAGACACTCAACTTTCATCTGTCTTTTAAATGCAGAATGGTGGAACCTGCATATACCGTGGTCTCTGACAGTGAAACCGTTGGAGAGGAAAAGTCATCTACTTTTCCTGAAATAGCAATTGGAATTGATATTGGCACATCCCAATGCAGTGTTGCTGTGTGGAATGGTTCCCAAGTGGAGCTTTTGAAGAACACAAGAAATCAGAAGATTATGAGGTCATATGTAACCTTCAAAGATAACATTCCTTCTGGTGGAGTTAGCAATCAACCCTCCCACGAGGACGAGATGCTGTCTGGAGCCACAATCTTCAACATGAAACGCTTGATTGGCAGAGTTGACACTGACCCAGTCATCCATGCAAGTAAAAATCTTCCATTTCTGGTGCAGACCTTGGACATTGGCGTTCGCCCATTTATTGCTGCATTAGTGAACAATATGTGGAGATCCACCACTCCAGAAGAAGTCCTAGCAATATTTCTGGTGGAATTAAGAGCAATGGCTCAAACTCAGCTTAAAAGACCAATAAGAAATGTAGTTCTTACAGTTCCAGCTTCATTCAGTCGATTTCAGCTAACCCGGATAGAGCGTGCTTGTGCTATGGCTGGGCTTCATGTTCTCAGGTTGATGCCTGAACCAACAGCTGTGGCTTTGTTATATGGACAGCAACAACAACAAGCTTCTCATGATAATATGGGCAGCGGAAGTGAGAAAATTGCTCTAATTTTCAATATGGGCGCTGGTTATTGTGATGTTGCTGTGACTGCTACTGCTGGAGGAGTATCGCAGATAAAAGCCTTGGCAGGAAGTACCATTGGTGGAGAAGACTTGCTTCAGAATATGATGCGTCATCTCTTACCAGATATTGAAAATCTATTCAGGAACCATGGAGTGAAAGAAATTAAATCAATGGGCCTGCTTCGAGTTGCAACCCAGGATGCAATTCACGGGCTTTCCTCTGAGACCAGTGTTCAGGTTGATGTTGACTTGGGAGATGATTTGAAGATATGTAAGGTTGTCGACCGGGAGGAGTTTGAGGAGGTAAACAGAAAGGTATTTGAGAAGTGTGAAAGCCTTATCATCCAGTGTTTACAAGATGCAAAGGTAGAAGTTGAGGATGTAAATGATGTGATAGTTGTAGGTGGATGTTCTTATATCCCAAGGGTGAAGAATCTTGTTACTAACATACTTAAAGGCAAGGAACTTTATGAAGGTATTAATCCTTTGGAAGCTGCCGTTTGCGGTGCAGCAGTGGAAGGAGCTGTAGCCTCAGGAATCAATGATCCCTTTGGGAACTTGGACTTATTAACTATTCAAGCTACACCTCTTGCCATTGGGATTCGAGCTGATGGGAACAACTTTGTTCCTGTCATTCCGAGGAATACCACAATGCCAGCGCGGAAGGAGGTAATTTTCACAACTATTCATGATAATCAAACTGAGGCATTAATCCTTGTCTATGAAGGTGAGGGAAAAAAGGCAGAAGAAAACCACTTGTTGGGATATTTCAAGATAATAGGAATACCTGCAGCACCCAAAGGAGTTCCAGAAATCAATGTATGCATGGACATAAACGCTGCAAACGTGCTGAGTGTTTTAGCTGGTGTTGTGATGCCTGGAGCTCGCCAACCTGCAATTCCTGTTATCGAAGTAAGGATGCCAACGGTGGATGATGGACATGGTTGGTGCACTGAGGCCCTAAATAAAACCTATGGTGCTACACTGGATTTGGTTACTCTCCAGAAGAAGGCATAAAGTAATATAGAACATCATTGTACCTTTTTGCATGCGTTTTCTTGTGTTTCATCTGTAAAAGTTGGTCTACATGTCTCATGGATGTAATTTGTATCTGAAATAATGGAAACAATGCATACAAGAAGACTTTAGTTCTAAAATGATTTCAATGGAATTAATGAAACATGCTGAGGATAAGGATCAATCAGTTAGCATACCATCAACGTCGATAATAAAAGAGAATCAGTTCATAGAGATTTCGGTTGAGAAGTTGTTTTGAATACCACTTGTTGGAAGTAGATTTACGACTAAAAAAGTTACGTAATAATTCAAATACATGGTCCGGTAATTTGTTGATGTACCATTACTTCCAATCTTCTATTTGAAGAAGACGCTATTATATTTGGCTGAGGGATGTTCAAATTTTATGGAGACCCTTCCTCATTATGAAGTGATTAGTGGACAACAAAGTAAACCTTGATCAGTGCCTACACAATTGACTAGCAGTCTTGCTTTGAAGAATTCGACAAAATCGAACTGTAAAAGGTTAGAGCAGAAACCCCGGAGGTAGCTCAGTTGGCAACTGATCTCAAGGGATTGCTTGGTGCAGGGATCAAACCCTACCTCAAACAGTTTCTTAGAAAAGGTTAGAGCAGAGAATGCTCATTTCACAATTGATTGCTAAACTTAAAAAACCAATAGTTAAAGTACAATAAATTAGGTGTTGAAATGTATAGTCTCACATTGGTTGGGCTCGTATGAGGGGGCGTGTTGAGATATGTAGTCCCACATTAGTTGGATGAACAATTAATGTGGCCTTTAGAAGGCCTTGGGCACTTCCACCCAAAAGCTAGCTCTAAATGTGGGAGTGCCCAAGGCCTTATAAACTCCACTCTTCAATTAATATGGGATTATATATCTCAATATTAGCTGTGCAAGGTTAATGATCTTACACTCTTATTCTCCATCTTCTTTGCTTTATTTCCTGAAATGGAAACTGTCAGGGAGGTTCATCCATCAGGCACTTTCTTCAGCTGGAGGAGATACCCATACCCTCAAGGTCACAACTTTGCTAATGGGGCTTCACTTTTGATAAATGTCTACCCTTAGTTTGCCCTTGTGAATGACCCACAACATAACAACAGAGCATGCTCTGTTTCAATCAAAAGACCCTGTTGTTATGGATGGATATTATAAATACTACAACCTTTTTGATGCCATGCTGGATACCTTTGTTGGTGCAATGGTGCGGATAGTGGGCAAACAAGATGTCATGGTCGTGGTCTCAGAGTCGCATTGGCCAATAAGGGGTAATAAGCCTTATATCAGTGCTCATCATGCCCAAACATTCAATAGCAAGTTAATCGACCATGTACACAAACACAATGTTAGCGCCAATACCAGAAGCAAGACATGATGTCATAGTTTACATTTACTCTGTTTAATGAGGATAAGAAACCAGACCTGGTTTGGGGAAATTTATGACAATTTAAATGAAGCGTAATCGTAATTCAGTTACTGCCACATAATTGAGTAAGTGGGAATGAGTTCTATCCTCCCTAACTCCAGCCTGATGATACCACCATCGTCACCGCTGATAGCTCCACGAATGCCCCAACACCCTGCAATACACACACAATCATTTTCTCTTATTTCCCTTTTCTTTACGATAATACTCTAAATAACCTTTATTTATCTTTACCCCAAAGAACCAATTTAATATTATATAAAAAATTAATTTAATCCAAAAGTGTAAGTTGTTAAGATTATATATATATATATATATATATATATATATATATATATATATATATATATATATATATATATATATATGAGATTTAATTTTCTCATGTTGAGAATTCAATTCTTATGTTGTGACTTAACCGTGGTGGGTCCCACATTTATTAAAAAATAAAAGCTTTGCACGCAAATCGAAGGGTCATAACATGATAATTGAATTCTCATGCAACATGAGAAAATGTTTTCCCTATATATATATATATGGAAAAATGTATTCTCATGTGACACAAAAAAATCTAGTGTACACTTAACTTCAAGGGGACCCAATAGAAAAGAAAAGGAAAAAAATAAAAAAAAAGAAATAGCACATGTTTCGATGTATGAGTAGAAGATAGGAAAAATTTTCTGTTGCAGAAGACTAGCATTGCCTTATATATATATATATATATATAGGAAAAAATATAGCCCAAAACTACGTCGTTTTGATTAATGAAGAGTGTTTATGTAATTTTAAGTGAATTAATGAAGGGTATTTCAGTAAAATTTATATGATATAAAAATAAATAAAATTACAAAACTATGGTATTGAAATCATAAAAAATTATAAATATAAAGACTATTATAACCCTGAAATAAATTAAAATTACAAAAATACCATATTTCCGTTCCAAAACGACGTCGTATTGGGTTTACTGCAGATAACTTATTTGCAGTAACTGCACAAAAAATGAACTTATATATCTGATGTGCACGTGCAAATGAACAGTGAGGGAGGGTCTGTGACAAATGTTATATGTAGTCGTCCTAAGTAGTACTATTGTTTAAAAACTTGGTCCGGCCATTGATTCTGTCGAGGTCAAGAGTCACGGGTTCAACCAGAGTCACTTCGTTGACCCGGTTTTATACATTAAACAATTAAACATATATCCTATATGAAAAATTCAAAAAAATTAAACTACCAATCATCAAAGATTCAAAATATATTTAACATAATTCAATAAATTACATTCACAATCACAAGTCATTATCAAATTATCAAAGTATAAAACACATATTCCAATGGAGTTATATCATCAAACTCAGGACCTCTTTGTCCGTTTGACGCATATACAACGGCATGTGAAAGGAGATCCCTTACCCAAGAGAGAACGACGAGGGAGAGGCGGCGGCTTGACGAATCAATGGTGGAGAGAGAAGAACTAGCACACGCAGAGGAGAGAGAGAAATAAGACTGAAGAGGATAGGAGGAACTACCACCACGGTGGAGGAGATCACCGGATTAAGGACTGGGAGAGAAGATCATAAGAGAAAAGAAGAAGAAGAACGATTCAGATTTCAGATCTAATTCTAGATAATGAGTATTTTTTTTTTTTGTACACACAAAAAATGACATTTTTATGTATGTATTTTTTGTTTTAATGCAATAACCCATCTAATCCCTTTGATTCGGGAGTCACGAGTTCAATCGTGTGATTTTGACTGCAGTGTTATTAAACCCGATCCGGGCATCGACCCGGTCGAGTTACTGGGTCACTGGTCGGACCGGCGGGTCACTGGTCGGATCGGTTGACCCGGATATATAGATATATAAAAAATATATAGATATGAACATATAAATTCAATTATATTTTCATATCTAAAATGAATTAAACAAGGTTCACTAAATAAGCTAAAAAACATGAAGTATAAATAAATAAAAATGCACGCTATTATTATGTTAATTTAAATTACAACTCGGAATCCCCATAAATATACCTCTCAATGACATTGAACTCATATTTTTCAAATTTAACTACATTAAAATAACATATGTCACATTCTCTTAATTTATTATTCTGCATATTGCTTCAGTATTGGAAATTGAAATTTGAGGCATTGTAGAAGAGTATACTGGCAAATAAAATAATAAAAAAAATTTACAATGAGTTCTATATTATTTTTTTCTTATAAGATGAAATATTTTTTGACTTTTTGTTTTTTTTTAAATTGCATGACCCGACTGGGTCAACAGGTCACTGGGTCACCGGTTTCGAACGGGTTTTGACCGGATCGATGCATGATCGGTCCAACGCTTAACCCGGACCGGTCCAATGACCGGGTTCCAAGTCAACCCGGTCGGGTAAGGCCAGATTTTACAATAGTGATTTTGAGAGTGAAAGAGATTAGCATACATGTGAAATCTGACTGCTAACCCTAACAATGAAAGTAAAGGGATAAGTGATCCGACGAAGTTACGCGAGCCGAGCGAGATTTTAGAACAATACGTAGTTCTCGCCCATTATTTTCAATGTTGCCATCAATAACTTCATGAAAGGGATGATTACATGATCAAACTAATTGAAGGGATTGGATTAGATATTTTTGCTTCCAAAATCGATTCAATCCGATTGCGAACACTACTAGACACACACATTATTAATTTATATATTTAAACCTAATTAATGCAAGATTGATTGAATCTTAATAATTTCTGAACTGTAAAGTAAGTTTAAGTGAAGAAAATGAGTTTAGTAAGCCAACTTTTTTTTTTGGGTGAAAAGTAAGCCAACTTAAATTAGACATAGCAGGGGTTTAATTTGATTTATTGCCAACCCTAGTCTGGAACAGTGACCATTATGCCACTGTTCATCAACTTTTTTACCTAAATGTCACGCGAACAATATTATTTCCCAATCTGCCACGGGGGCAAGTTCGCCCAGAGCAGTAGCGAACTTGGTATGCTGATGTGTCAGCTTCCTGGTGGTGTCAGAGTTCACTTCTGACACAGACGACCTCGGTTCTATCATTTTTTTAATCAAGTTCGCCTACATGGTAGGCGAACTTCATTTTTTTTTTTAAAAAAAGTTTGATACTCGTTATCTACTAAAAATGTGACACGTCAGCAAACCGAATTCGCCTGTGTCAGAAGCGAACTTGCCCACGTAGCAAATTGGGAAATAACACTGTTCGCGTGGCATTTAGGTAAAAAAGTTAGTGAACAGTGGCATTTTGGTCAATTATCCCCCTAGTCTTTAGCAACCAAGAATCACAAAAACATCTCTAAAAAAAAGTGAAATGGCTGAATCCGAGGGTCAATTTGCCAAAACAGTTCAGGATTACAGTACTCGGTTCATATTGTTGATTGGTTCGACTGTGAACTAACTTTCTTAGTTTCTTCCTATTAAAAAATTGAGTTGAATAAAAACCTTATGATATTGGGAGGAGGGATATTTTTACTGCCAAAATTTTTCACTACCAACTTACTACCTATGATATTGGTTAAACTAAATAAATAAAAATCAGTTAAGAATTACGACGGTTTAACATGATTAACTATATTAGCATTTCCATTATTCAATAATTTTGTGCTTAATTATATCTATAACTATGAATCCTTTTTTTCTTATGTTACTGCAATTTTTATTTTATTTTTTGCATCAATCAATTATAACTATGTATTACTGGAAGTACATAGTTATAATCTTAAAATTACTTTTTTTCTCTCTTCAGAAGTTATCTATTGATGTGAAGAGAAAAAAAATAATTTTTTGATTATAACTATATATTTATGGAATATATAATTATAATTGGTTGGTGCAAAAAAAATTTTACAACGACATAAGAAGCATATTTTCCTTTAACTATAAACAAATAAGGCAAATGTACTTCTGTTGTCGATCATAGGAACAGTGACCATTGTGCCACTGTTCCCACACAAATTTACCTAAATGTCACACTCTTGAACTATTTTTCCAATCGGCCACGCAGGTAAGGTCGCTTCTGACATAGGCGAACTATGCATGATGATGTGTTAGGAAACTGGTGGTGTCAGAGTTCACTTCTGACACAGGCGAACTCTATTTTTTTATTAAGTTCGCCTACCATGTAGGCGAACTCCATTTTTTTATTTTTTATTTTTAAATTTAATACTTGTTATCCACTAAAAATGTGACACGTCAGCAAATCGAGTTCGCCTGTGTCAGAAGCGAACTTGCCCCCGTGGCAGATTGGAAAATAAAACTGTTCGCGTGACATTTAGGTAAAAAAGTTGGTGAATAACTGAATAATAACATTTTGGTCAGTTATCCGTCGATCGTTATAATAACCAAGTCAATATATACATGTGGATCCTGATTTTTTATTTATTTTTTAAATATCAAGATCCGCATAGGAATCATAATGTATATGTAATTGCCGTAAAATTTAGCATATGGAGCAACTGTATAAGTGACTAACCCAATAAATAAACAAACAAATTGCCCTGTTTTATTTTTCTACTTCGTTGCTGGTAAACTAGAGCTCATCTTTGGTACATACATATTACTTCCATATAAAAATTAACATATGTATTTGAGAGTTCACGTTTTTATATTACATGTCAGTATTAATATTTATTATTTGATTTTGATCGGAAGGATGTATAGAAAATTGGTATTGTAAAAATTTCCGGTGAATTGGTAGGCTCATTAATTTAATGTTTTCTTCCATTTTTAAACACTGCTCCATAGTCCATACTAACCATTCCGTACTAACCATTCATCACGCTTAGTTTCAAGACCAAAATTCTGATGCGGTACGTCAAATCATCAATGCGAGTGACGTGTCTCTAAGCTGAGTCAGCAAGACATGAATTGTCTTCACTCTTGTAAGGCACCCTAATGGAACAGGTGGACTAATAGGGAACAAAGCCTTCTGCGCCTTGGAGACTCCAAAAAAAAAAAAGAATAAATCTTTGGTGTTACTGTAGCATCTAAATTCAGCATCTTACGGATAGAAATAATATACTTCAGATGAGAGAGAAAAAATATGGTAGAGAAAAGATAACTTTATAGGATGTACTGAATCTTTGGTGCAACAATAGCAATAAAGATTTATTCTTTATATAGGGAGCTTGTACTTGCTTGAAATGCAAGAGGAGGGGTCCGTGTGTCCAAATAGGAAACCTTCCGAAAATGTACCAGATGCCAAATGATGTTGAAAAGAAGTGTATCTTCAGTTATAAGCTACTCTTTAGTGAAAGAGAAAATGGATACCAAGAGTGGCTTCTTTCTTTGTTTCTTTTTTCATCAGTTAAAGTGTGAGATGCACAGTTGATTGGTGGAGTGTTTTCTTCTTCTTCTATAAGGGATAGAAGGGTTTGAAAGGGACAGAGTACCAACAACAAATGTGCATTTCATGATTTGCCTGCAAGGGAATGTAAAATTGTCCCAAAACATGTAAAGCAACATTGCAAAATCTTCACCCTTGTTTAAGCAAAGGCTATAGAGGGTTCCTCTTTATCTCTCTTACCCTCCGCTTATTATTTGCCTCCAGTTTATTACACCTGCATGAGCCACACCCACTTCACCAAATGGGGTGGCTGCAATCCCTCCTCTCTCCACTGAAGAAGCTTTGGATTCGGTTGCATTCGACTCAAAAGAAGAGTACTTCCATTACACTTTTCATAGTTGCATTATCAATGTTTTCTCTTACGCATGCTACAGAAATGCTTGTTTCCTCTTCTTCACTTTGTTTCTAGTACTTCTGCTCTTGAAACAGTCAATCACATGCAATACAGTTCCCTCCTTCACCTTAATCCCAATGAGATTTCCTAGAAATGAAGTGAAAGTATGCAATTTCATGCATTCCTTTTTGCATTGCCATTTGAATTCTGGGAAACGTGTTTTTCACTCTCTCAACTTTTCCCTTCATACATTCATCCCATTAGGCGCTTATCATTGTTTACTTCTTTCTTCTCGTTCACTCATAATTTTTCACAATTTTGCTTAAACGTTTCAGGAAGAGGGATATACATTCTGTATGAAGATGTCAAATCTTGCCCCTATGAAGACGTGCACGTCCTCTGGTCAATACTAGTGGAATCACATTCACCTTCTTTGCCATCCAAAAAATGAAGGCTAAACACAAAACAGAACTGAGAAGAGGCTCGCAATGTACATAAAATATTTATGATGTCAATACACTGTTTTATTTTCTTTTCCTTACTTCCCTTTATTTTTTCCTTTTAGCTTTTGTAGCATCCACATAGAATGATTCTCTTCCTTTAATTTTTGTTTTTCGCCCCCTTGTAAAGCATCCACTGAGAGCATATTTAAAACCCATCTTTTTTTCCCCTCTAATGCTTTCAATCTATGCATAAACTTTTAGAACCTGTACCGGCATGAGTAATATTATAAAGAAGTCATTAATTGGGTTTTTTATTGGTAAGCTGTCGATTTTAAGCAGTTGAAATGGTCGTTTGTTCCTCTATTTTCCTTGCTGAATTTGACGTGTGAAAGCTACTATGAATTGCTAGCACAACCTGCATATCAAATATGTATTCTGCAAGAGAAATGATGTTTACACAAACTTGTGTCGAGTATAATCTCAAGTGTTCTTTTTTTAAAATAAATAAATAAATATAAATAAATAAATATTTTGGGAGGTGTTCGAAGTATGTGATCCTCATTATCATGTAATTACTCTTAAATATCTTGGGAGGTGTTTATGTGATCTCAATAAATTGTAATAAGTTAAAAACAAAAATTTGGTGAAAGAGTAGTAAGTTAAAATTTAGTCAGCAGTAATGAGCTTCATAGCATTCTTTTTCTAAACAAGAAACTCATTCTCTGTAATAGGAAAATGAAAATCGTATTACCACCAAGTGCTGAAAACATTGGAGACTAAGGAAAAATCCTAATATATTGTTTTCAAAAGCATCCGTCCATTTAATTCATAGTGAGGTCAAATTTGATTTTTGAAATTTGAAATTTGTTTCACAACAACAAACCTACTGGGCACCTGTTAGGCTGTAACTAGTTTTACATTTTAAGCAAGAATGTTTATACTCCCACATGCCTATGCAGAAGAAAGCAAAGTCATCAACAAGGTGAACTATCATTTCTATTTTTTGTCGAAATTCCCATAACTATTCAAGATTTGCAAATTTAGTTCACAAAAATAATATAGTACGGCACCAAAACCGGCAAATCTTCAGTGATTGTGGTTTTTGGCAAGTCCTAGTCAGCAGAAAAGATGTGCACAAGAGAAGACATCTATCTATGTAAATATAAAAGGCAATTCGAATTTCCATCAGATTGACATGAAGGAAACTTTTATTCATTCATGCAACAAGCTGTGTAATTCATGTCAATAAAGACAAAATAACAAGAATTGCTAACATTGACAATACAAAAGCGAGCGATGTGTTATTACTTATTAGGCTTTCTCATTCAATCATATGACAAACTGTGTTGAAATGCATTTGTTGCCACATGACAATAATGGATCAATGACATGCATACCGGAGCAACCAGATGGCTTCAGATCTAAATAATTGATTTTCAACAGGTTGAGTTGAAATCACTCCCGGTGAACTAGAGTAATCTGCAGATAAAAAGCATTCACAAGTCACAAGGTGATGTGATGTTATGATTACATGACATACGTGGCTAAAATGGGAGTCACTAAAGGCAATTAATAAGAAGTACACAGGGTACTAATATTTTATGACTATTGTATTGTGAGGCTGATATGTATGAGCAGAACGCACCCTAATGTAAATGCTTGTTAACGCAGGCATAATAAGTATTAGAACATTTTCCCTCCCTGTTTAATGGTCAACTAGCAGCTTTCAATAAAACATTTGAAGCCACTCCGAACACCCAACAAAAAATAAATTAAAAAACTGATGAAGTATCAATACCCTGTTTATTCGTGTATTTTTCTAATTTCACATATTTGTTGCATTGTTATAAAAGAAAACTAAATGACATTTTCTTGTCATGTTTCTAATCCCATTTTTTAATACTTGCATACCCATTTCATCAATAATGTTGTTATTATTTTGGCGCAACTTTAAAAATTTGGTTCCACTCATGCCTCATGTACATTGGATGCAGCAGGACTCAGATATGTTGTGATATTAGCAAAGAAGATAATCTCTAATAAAAAGTATGCGGGTTTCTATGTCGAGGTCATATCCCAATAGATGAATGTTCAACGTACATATGACCCATTAGATTTTATTCCTGAGTTTGCCCATGTATAAGAAACGTTGCCATTGATCATACAAATTTAGGGTCAACAATACCCTTAGAAATGACGGTGAAAAATCTACAGGTGAGCTCTATATAAAAACTTTTTATGAAAAACCGTTTCGCAATTTGTTTAAGTCCTAGTAGTAATTGTTTTGGCATGGAATGACATAAAACCTATGAGTCTATGAATCCCCCTCAAGAACATAGGCATTGTATGGAATGAGGAATAAAGTCCACAATTCATAGAATATCAAGCTAAATGCTGACTTAAAAAAATGTCACTGACACCTTCCATGGGCTCTGAAATGTCATTTGTAAAGTTCGCCTAAATTTTCCATTCATATCAGAAGAATCATCTACATTCTTAACTAGCAAGGATGCAAAAAATGTAAATGCAACTATTGCTATCAATATATTCCAATCAAAGCGGTCATATAAACTACAAACACATGATATGTCTTACGGCATTACAAAACAGATGAAGAGGGTAATTCAGGGACACTTTGTAGGCAATCCTTACATTTTCTCTGAAATGAACTTGTAGTGATGTCATTTAAACACATGAACTATGTAGCACCGACACCAACACACGACAAGACACCGTACGACACTCCAACACATCAATTCTAAAAAATTTAGATTTCGACACATCGGGATACATTTTAACATTAAATAATAATTGTAATATATACTATATATTACATTTTATATTCAATAACTTAACTAACAAATATGTGTTTTAATTTATGGAGCATTTTCATCTAGAATAACACTTTTTTAAGTTTTTATAAAATGTATTTTAATTTTATTAATGTATTTTAATTTTTTTAAATTATAATTTTATTACAAAAATACCCTTTGACTATGTCGGACACAGTTAAATTTGCGTGTCGGATTGGTCAACGTGTCAGAAATGTTGACCACGTGTCGGAAGCGTGTCGGAGTGTCCAACACCGACTCTCCAGGTTTTTTGAATAGTCCGTGTAGCATATGAAAGCTTGCCTAAATTTTCCATTCATATCAGAATAATCATCTACATTCTTAAATAGCAAGGGTGCAAAAAATGTAAACGCAACTATTGGAATCAATATATTGTAATCAAAGCGGTCATATAAACTACAAATACATGCTATGTCTTACAGCATTATAAAGCAGATGAAGAGGGGAATTCAGGGACACTTTGTAGCCAATCCTTAAAATAGGCCTGACAATCTACCTCCGCATGAGAGAGAGCAGCAAGAGGAGTAACAGTAATCTAAAAAAGAAATGAGATTGCTCAGTATGTTAGCTACAATTTGTGTATTCAATTAATTATTTTATATCTATATAAACTCACATATCCTTCCTGCAAAGATCTGTGATCCGTATCATCATGATCATCAAGTAGGGAACCTCTTACCTACAAAAGTTAAAGAAAATCATTTTTATTGGGAAAAAGCGGAGGAGTGGATAATGAAATGTCCATCCAAGTAAAGATTGTTTAGGGTTCCATATAAATTCACATCTACTTCAGAAGTTAACAAAACTGAATACTTACAGTCTCCACTCTCCTTTGTTTAAAATAAGTCCAATCATAGCATACTAAAGCACAAGACTGAACTCTGTAGAACTTATAACAGTGGGAGGAGTTCATCTAAAGGTAATGGATGATAAGCTACATACAAATGAAATATCGAGAGTTTCAATTAAATAAAAAGACAGAAAGAGGAAATGAACCCACCTCTCTCATAAATAAAAGATGTTCTGGTGATATAGATGATGTGTCAAAGTTTTTAGGTGTTTCCCCTTCTATATTGGTCATATCAGATGACATTTTTTGTCCTTCTGTCTCAGAGGTGACTTGTCTCCATCCCATCTTGACGATACTTTTACCCTGCTTAGTAAGCTTGTAACCCTTTTTCAGAGGCACAGAAGACAACCAAGAAATTAGTTATAAGTGATTGCCCGACAAGCCATATATTCTTGCAGCAAAAGTCAGTGCAACAAGGGCAGCCCAGTGAGAAAGGCTTCCAACATTATGGGGGGGTTTTGGGGAAGGTCAGATGTGCACACCGTATATGTAAAGTGGCTGTTCCGCGATTAGTCACCCTTGATAGTATATATTCTTGTCATGACATAAGGGAAGTATTTTTGGTTTTTACATGCAGGGAAACACCATATTTATGCAAAATAATAAATTCTACGAATCATAATAACACATAAGACTACATTTTTCTTCTTAACAAGGAGTCTTTCATAGTCACTAGATAAGAGTAGTAATTATGAAATTGCCTCAAGGGGTATAACTATGACAGGTTCTTCGGGGCAAGTTATCATTCTAGCAGACAACCAAGATTTTACTAGACAGGAATTCTGAACTGACCAGAAAACAATGAAAATACTTAGGAACAATATGTGAAAAAATATGTTCCTCGTTTTAAATACAGCAGGACCTTTTAATAGGAATAATAAAACTTCACTAGCAAGTAATCAAATCTTCTAGGACTTGCCTAATCCATACCGAATCCTAAAGGAATCCAATTCTACAATAATTACTGTAAATTTACCTCAAATAACAATAAAATATTTAAAAAATAATTCTTGAGAAAAAAATACAAAATCATAGAAAACCAACATATAATTTTAATTTTCCCCCCTTTATCTGTATCACGTTCATTTTATCATAGCATGAATCTATTGGATGGTTAATCCAACAAAACCAGGCTATCTGGCTATATCATATTAATCATTTGTCACAAGCTAAACATGCAAATTGCAAAAATAATTTCAATTACCTTATGGTTAACAGCATTGGTTGGCACATCTATATTCAAAAAACATTTTTGAGGGTATCTCTGATTCTTTATCTCAACCAGCACAGCACTTATGATAGGTATGCATGCTTGTGCAGCAAGGGTGAAGTCATATAGGTTACTCTTTCCTTTAATCCTAAAGATAAAGTAACCTCCAAATGGTCAAACAGGAGAATGAAAAGATGTTGCTATAGTAGGACATCGATGAAAGATTATTGGAATAGCTTATAATGCTGACGAGCCATATTACTCTCAGACATTCATTAAGTTACTGGTTAAAATTATAAACTAACAAAATAAACTAAAAATTCTATTCAGAACAAATATTCAAGATAAATCCGGAAATATAGCCACAGAACCACGTTGCATAAATACCAGTCATAAGAAATGGAGATAGAAGGTATATCATTGAAGAAGGCCTCTCGAGCTCCACCTACAGTGCCTGAGTAAACACTGCAAAGGAACCTACTCAGTACAGCTATGGGCAAAAATTTCCTCACGAATAACTACTGAAGCAGCTATTAGAGTATAGAGGAGAGAAAAATTGTGTAAATCATAATTGGATGCATCTCAAATTTCAAGGAAATGTGATGAACCAAAAAAAATTGTAGTAAACATGAATGGAAAATTATCCCCTTACAGCAATGCTTCAACCAAGCAATGTAACGATTACAGACAATTTTCCCTAATTACAGAGAAACGATGACAAAGCAAATGCAACCGTGACTAAAATGAAATAGAAAGAAATACAAAAAAACAGCGACCCAGCTCCCTCTACGCGGACATAACCCAATTCCTGTAGAGTTCCCAAATACTCCTTACTTCTTCGATATCCCCCGCTCCTTTATGCCTTCCTTCCCCAATATAACCAACCCAAGCTGCTATCCCACTAACTCCAAAATCATGCTCACCAATCAAAGCCCGCCAGCTGTCCCCATCTCCAACCACTTCCTTTTCTCTCTCCTTAACCACCCCCAATTCTGTTATTACATTTATCAACAAAATGCAAATGCCCAGCAATAAATGAAATCATCATTATCTCTTCATAGCTTACAATGATAATTGTCTACTGTCATTTGGAGTCTTAAAATCAAATTGACACTCATACATAACGATTTCAACCATGAAAGAAAAGATTAATAAAGATCATTTTCATATGGACGATGCCAATTTTGACATGAATAACAACTTACTTACTCTTAGCAAAGGAAGAGGGACTCAGATCCTGCCCCCTCCTTCACTGTCTCTCAGAAAACATGCATTTATTTCAAATTTATAAAAGGATTAATTTGCAGTTCAGAAGTTTAAATTTGTTAGGATAACTAAAGGTGAGGCCATGAAGAACAAAAATAAAAAATGCTACGTACATGTGATAACCACAATTGCTACCCTTGTTTATGCCACTGATTACCTGCACAAATGGATATAGCGCACATCAACAACCAGCTGGATTATTTTTTTGGATTTGGATTTTGTATTTGTATTTTGGCATGGCTTAGTCAAATAGGTCCTTTATGCAGAGGACTTCATAAGCCATAATCCCAATGTCACTAGAAGTTTTATAAACTCCATTCAACGTTATTCTAAAAACCACTTCCTATGTAACCCCAACTTGCGAGGATAGGGATAAGGGAAATTCTCGGATGCAGCCTTATCCTTGCATTTTTGCAAAACAAAAAACTATTTCTCGGATTTGAACATGTGACCTCTCAAGGTTTCTCTAAATAGATAAAAAAATATTTTACAGAATAATAATAATAATAATAAAGAAAGATGATAGCAGAATAGCAGATCAGGTAAAAGAAGCCTGCTCCAGCAATCTACCTACTTAAGAATAACAACAACAACAACAACAACAATAAAAGTCGTTTTCCACTAAGTTAGGTCAGCTATATCTAGCAAATGATGCCATTATGTTTTGTCAAAAACCTTCAAGTTTTTGTATAGTCCATTTAGAGCAAGGTCTCTCTTCAATTGTTTGAAAATAAGCTGAAGGCATAGCAAGGAAAAAATCTGATAACTTATATAACAAAAATAAAATTCAAATGGCAGAGGTACCAGATCAGCTATTGTAGGAAAGAGTGCTTTGGAAACCCCCAGAGAAGTACAATCAGCCGGAGTCCCTGCAAAGAATTTGCATGTTGACACTATGTAAGACAAGAAGATAATACATGCACATAAAAGTAATTTAAGAGAAAACATCAAGTATTCAAATGCTAAAGCAATCACTGTTTTGTAATGTGAAATATCGGAAAAAAAATTCAGCATTTCAAAAGAGAACATAAAAAAAAATATATAGGAAAAGCCATTAAAAAACTGTTAAGAGACTGAAAATACATGTGGATCTGTTATGAAGTGAAAGAAAACAAAAAATTAACAACGAATGAAAAAAAATTTGTGAAAGGACTAACAAAGATTAACTGTGAGCATTCAAAAACACTTGTCCGCTCCAAAAGGATTATGCATGGAACTAATAAAAGGAAAGAAAGAGAGAGCAGCCTGCAAATGTGGTTGTTCATTGGTATGAAGATGAAGAGAAACAAACCAGAAACCGCGAAGGCGGTGGTTCCATCAATGTTGACTTGCTTGGCAGCTACCGGGTGGAGCCAAGTGATGCTGTGACTAACAGCTGATTTCTCACTGCAAATGATCCAATTAAATCCACTGAACATACAAAATAAATTAATGGAAATTTCATGGTCAAAGAAGGGGGTAGGGTACCTATCAGGAGCGCAGACTTGAACATTGAAAAGATTGGCGCTGACGAGCGATTGAACCAAAGCTCTTAAACCAGGAGCATCGATTCCATCGTCGTTCGTGATCAGAATCGTCGCGCGCTTGCGCTCTTCCATCTCAGAATAAACAATCAAACAAAAGAATTATTGGGGAACTGAACTCCAAGATGACCAGAATTTTTTGTTAGGGTACAGTGCTTTTTTTTTAACGAACCCAAACTAAAACGACAGTTTTACTTTGGCTTTTATTAATGGTATAATACATGATTTAAGTGTTCTTTTCCAAAAAAACAAAATGGAAAGAGAAAGTATAATGATGAAATAGAAAGATTTAAGTGTTGTTTTCGATCCACACAAAAAAAGGAGAGAAAAAATGAAATGATGAAAGAGAAATAAAAATATGTGGACCCCTAGAAAAATAATGATATATTATGTTACATGATAAACATAAAACCCTTTTATTTTGTAGGTTAAAAAAAAGTAGTTTTATGAAAAAAAAATTTCAATTTTTTTTTTAATTCCAAAGCAATCATTTGGAATTGTATAAATGGGTGGATCATTTTACACCAATTAAAAAAAAATGGATATAAAAAAAAGCTAATTATAAAAAGAACTTTTTGTTATAATGAAAAATAATAAAAAAACTAAAAGCTTTAAAGAGGATTTTTTTTATAAATATATATTATTTTTTTAGAATTCTCATACTTATTTTTTCAGTTTTACCTTTATCATAAATTTATATTTATCAAATTTATTCTTTATCCTAATAATTCATTCTAATAATAAATTATTTTATTTTCGCTCATTAAAAATCTTCTTAACAATTTTATATAATCGTCCAATAATTTTTATCTTTATTTTTTAAATTCTTTTGTTTTGGTGAAAAAATTCTTTTTTTAACTTAAGAAGATGTCCCAAATGAGCTACGGTGTGTGCGAGATTTAGTATATATTATTTAGATTTTATAAGAGTTATGTTATAGGAAAATTGATTGTGTAATATTATAGAGATTCATTTTTCGTGTTTTAATTTTTTTTTGCTTTGAAAAGTGCGGATCTCACAAAATGTTGTGTGTATAAGAAAAAAATTTTTAAAGGACAAACTAAAACCCCTATTACTTAAAGCAATAAAAACAAAAATCTTGCTAGGTTGTTTGTACATTTTCTCTGATATATTTTATTATACTTTTTGAAATAATAATAGAGTAAGTACATGAAAATTTTCTGTTCTACGCAATTTTGATTTTGATCATTGTTTGAGGAATATATGTTCTGCTGCTGATAGTTAGGATCAAATTTTTAGTGCAAACCCAGTGGCAACATTATTTTATTTTATTTTATTTTTTAAATTTTGTTGGCTAATATAAAAAAATAATTTTAATATTATAATTATATACTTTTCAAAATGCATAATTATAATATTACCTTAATATTGCATTAAAAATTTGTTTGAGAGTTAAAGAGTTAAAAAGTAAAAATAATCAATAACCCTTAAAATCAATGAAGCACGAACTCGCTTTTTATCAGAAAAATACATGTCGGACATGTGTCCGACACGCTCCGACACGCGTTCGACACGTGGTCAATATTATAAGACACGTTGACCATCCCGACACGCGATTTTGACCGTGTCAGACACGATCAAAGGGCAAAAATGTAAAAAATTTGAAATCAGTCACCACGACCAAGCATTCCGTCGTCGTTGCCAATAGTGCTTCGTTCTTCTTCCTCGCCTCGTTCTTCGTCTTCCTCGCGTTGCCCTCGGCCTCACTTCATTTCTAACTTGCTGTTGCAGATCCATGATTACTTTCCACTATGCTGCCCCTTCTTGCTGGTTCGGTGACACGAGCTATTTGTGCTGCCGTTCTCGCTAGTTTGGAGACACGAGCTTGTTGATAGAGGGCGGCTGCACTTCTCAATCAAAGAAAGAATAAAATTAGGGTTTCATTTTAATTTGAGAATGGGCCGGACCATTTACAGTGGGCTAAAAATTTGACTTCAACTTTGTATTAAAAAACAATAATAAATGTGAGTCCGTGCAACAATACTTTCCATTAATATATTTATCTATTTTTCAAATGAATAAGATATAAAATAATATGTATATTGTGCAACAACAGCTTTTATTTAAATATGTATTTCACTATCTACCAAAAAAAATTGTATTTCACTTATTTAAAATATAAAACATAATAAATCTTTTTTATATTTGAGTAAAATGGGATTATAATTAAATATTAATCATTAATTATTTATAATATATATTTTTATGAAAATAAAACTAAATTATTGAATACAACATGTAGATAAATTAAAAATATTATTTAATTAAAACGTGTCCCAACGTGTCAAAACATGACATTTTTTAGAATTAACGTGTCGGCGTGTCGTGTCGTGTCCCGTGTCTCGTGTGCGTATCCGTGCATCATAGTTTAAAATCCCGATATAAATCTACAATTTTATGATTTTACAATTTTTTTTAATTAAAATAATTTCATCAAAATCTCAAATACTTTTATATTTTTTACGATTTTTTTTACATTAAAATTTTATATTTTAGGAACTTTTATCCTTTTTCCGATTTTAAATAAAATTTCGATTTTAATTAGAATGGGCCAACGAAACAATCAGCTCATTCAGCCAAGAATCCATGTAGAAGAAAAAAACTGTATAAACAGCCATGTAAGCCCTTCTGACGACGCCACGTCAATGAGATTTGAGGTGGGGCGTCTGAGTAAACAATAGAAGAAATTAGAGGAAATTTGGAGGGAAAATAAAATAAACAAAACAAAAAGAGGAAAAGACACTGTTTCTGTTCGTGTTATTATTTATTATTATTAATTATTATATTAATTTAAGCATGCATCTGCAAATCCCAATACAAAAATCTCTTTCCCTTTCTAGCTCTCGATCTCGCGCATTCCATCTCTTCGCTATTATTGATTTCATTTAATTTCTCTCTAACTCGCGTCGGATCATCAATCTTGATTTTTCGGCAGGGAATTTCGTCGTCACAGTCACATAATTTTTGTTGCGAGGTAAGATTCTGTTGAAATATTGCTTTGGTCTGAGGGGGGAAGGGGAAAATTTGAGGCATTAGGTTGGTTTTGCTTTGGATCTGGGATTTAGGGTTTTCTTGGTTGGTTTTTGATAGTGGGGGATGATTCTTTTGGGGGAAGGGTTTTGGTAGATGGAGCCGGGCATGAGATCAGGAACAGGAACTCCTTCTTCTGGGGTTGTGGTGAAGAACAGGAACTCCTCGGGTTGTTTAATTGTCCGAAAGAAAGGGCATGGATTGAGTGCAGCTACAGCTACAGCTACAACTGCTTCTGCTACTGCTGGGGTTGGTTCCTCCACCTCTCGGAAGCTGTATGAATCCAAGAAAAGGGCCAAAATTCACTTGCCCTTGAGTGATTCTGGATCAAGCGACGAGTTGCTGATGCCTCCTGGTAGAAGGCTTGGCCCCGAGACTATTCGAGTCTGTAATGGCTTGACTGCCTTAGAGCGGGGTATGGTAGGGGCTCCTGAAATTGGTAGGAAGAGGGATAGAATGGAAAAAATTAGGGGTGATGGGGATGGTATGATTGCGGAGAATGGTTCGGAAAAGAGGGAAAAGAAACGTAATAAGTTGAATGTGTATGATTTCAATGAATACAAGGGTAAGGATGTGGAGAAGATGAGAAGGAAGCATTTTGATAATAATGGAGTTGGTTTTGGAGGAGGAAGGTTTATCGGATCAATGCATGCCGGTAGAAGTGGCATCGATGGGGAATTAGAGATGGGGTCAAGCAGATACATTCCTGATAAGAGAAAGAACTCCTATTATGACAGGCCAAGTGGTTTGTATCCGGGGGATAATGTTGATCACAGTAGGTTCAAGATGAACAGGGATGGAGCTCAGCTGCCTCTGACCTTGTCAAGGGAGAAGTTTAATTCAGATGAGTCCATTAGGGTTCAGGGGAAAAATGGTGTTTTGAAGGTAATGGTTAATAAGAAGAAGGTGGGTAGGCCATTAGAACACTATGAATGCAAAACTGTGGAAAACAGTAATAGGTTGAAAACCGAAGGGACTGCCAAGAGGAATGTCCTGATTCATCCCCCCTCGAACTTGGAAGCAAAATGTGTTGAGAAACCAGAATTACTTGTTAGGCCAGAGAAGAAACAGATAACACCAAGAAAATCATTGTCAAGTAAGGACAGTAGGGGTGATGAGTGGGATTCAGATAACAGTGATACATCATTAAAACCAGGAATGAGAAATACTGAATCTCAGAAGCCTACGAAGAGGATAATCTCTGAGGATGAACGGACTCCTATGCATGAAAAGCTCCCAACTACAAAAGCAAAAGAAGGAAAAATTAAGCGTGGTAGTGGCACAGAAAAACAGAAACTGCGAGAAAAAATAAGGGAGATGCTGCTGAATGCAGGTTGGACCATAGACTATCGACCTCGAAGGAATAGAGACTATCTGGATGCAGTTTACATTAATTCAGCAGGTACGGCCTATTGGTCTATCATCAAGGCCTATGATGCACTTCAAAAGCAATTGAATGATGATGCCAACGAGGCTAAGGCCAAAGGGGACAGTTCTTCCTTTGCTCCTATTGCAGATGAGGTGCTTAGTCAGTTGACAAGGAAAACTAAGAAGAAAATGGAGAAAGAATTGAAGAAGAAGAATAAGAAAAGACATGATAGTGAAAGTGATAGTGAAAGAGAGCCTCACATAAGAAGATCTGCCAGCAACAAGCATGATATGAATAGCATGGATAGTGATAGCAATGAGGAGAAATTAAGCTCCTTTATAAAGCAGGGAAGTAAGTCGATGAAAAATATAATGATTGAAAATACCGTTGCCAGTGCTAGCTCTAAAAGCCAGAATGCTACCCATCACTCAAATGATGGAATAGAAAAATCATTCTCTGGAAGTGATCCTCATCTTCTACATGGACGGAAGAGTAGGAAACATGGAAGATGTACCTTGATAGTTCGTAGTTCTAACAAGGGATTAAATTCTGAATCTGATGGCTTTGTCCCATACACAGGCAAACGGACAGTGCTTTCCTGGTTGATTGACTCTGGGACAGTAGAATTAAGCCAAAAGGTTCAATACCGTAGACGGAAGAAAGTACTGCTGGAGGGATGGATCACAAGAGATGGCATTCACTGCGGCTGCTGTAGTAAGATCCTCACAGTTTCAAAGTTTGAGCTTCATGCAGGAAGCAAATTGCTGCGTCCATATCAAAATATATATTTGGAATCTGGAGTTTCTCTTCTACAGTGCGAGATAGATGCATGGAATAGACAACAGAACTATGAGAAAATCGGTTTCCATTCAGTGGATATTGATGGTGATGATCCAAATGATGATACTTGTGGTATTTGTGGAGATGGAGGGGATTTAATCTGTTGTGATGGTTGTCCATCAACATTTCATCAGAACTGTTTGGATATACAGGTATGTGTACATATTTTATTCGCCATATGGCATATTATGGTTCTCAGCATATTGACCGTACACATTATTGCTCTCTGTATGGTTTTGCATTGTTCTTGTTGAGCAGTAGCATATTAAATATATGTTTCCTTTTCAAATGCTGTTTGGTTTTACATTGTCTCTTGTTGAACAGTTGCATATTGAGTTTATGTTTCCCTTTCAAATACCGTTTGGTTTGTTTATTTTTTGTTTGAGGTGGTGAAATAAAAGAGGTGCTCTAATATCCTTTTATTAGGAGCTTTCTTATTTTGAAGTCAAGAGGGCTGGAGAAAACCCTACATTCTTGTTATTATGCTTTTTGCCAAATGTCTTCAGTGGTACGCTGAAAAATGGTATTCTGAGACAAAACTTGTGTCTGCTGACAATGTAGTAGGTTATGTCCATTTTCAAGAAAAGTGCAGTGAAAAAAAGAATTACTTACCTATAATAGTTTTTAGGGTTTAATATCTCTAATGTTGCATGAGATAAAGATATAATCATCTCCTACATGCACATAAAAATGTGTGGAATCCATGTTATTATTTTTTTTTTCTCTTCTCTTCACATGGGTCCCACACACTTTTGTATGTATGTAAGAGATAATTTTATCTTTATCTCCTACAACATGAGAAAATCAAACCCTAGTTTTTATGCCTAAATCTTATGCCTGCTGATAATAATTTAAGTTGTGACTTACTAACTTCTTTTATATTAAGAAGACTATGTTGTATGGGTTTTCTCATACAGAGTCCGGTGTTCACGTATGTAAAAACTAGAATAATCTGTTATCCACATTTTGATAGTGGTGTTATTTACTTGTTGCAATTGCATACTGTACCTTACTTTAGCAACAGAATGGATTTATTAATTATTCTAGGAGAATGGTTTTCTTTATGTGGAACTCATTTATTTTGTTACAGATGCTTCCTCCTGGTGAATGGCGTTGTCCAAATTGTACCTGTAAATTTTGTGGAATAGCCGGTGAAACTTCTAAAAAAGATGATGCAACTGTGTATGTTCTGCACACTTGCAACTTGTGTGAGAAAAAATGTATTCACTTTCTCTTGTTTATATTTGATGTTCTTTCAATGTGTTCTTATTGTTTTAGCCCTTACTTTCCTCATTTTTTTTCCCTCTTTGTTTAATAAACGATTTCTGTTTGCGTAGATCATGACTCTTGCACTAAGGAGGTGGATGCCCTTCCTAATAGCTTCAATACATCAGGCCCTTCTTTTTGTGGGAAAGAGTGCAAAGAGGTACCTCTTACAGTTACTCCTGGTGTTCAATGTTTCGTAGTATAGCCTGACAAATGTAAATATATTTATTTAATCATTTTCCATTTATCTATTTTCTTACAAATCACTTATGCTTGTTCACTAATTTATAGACATTCTGTTTTAAGACTCTTAGAATTCTTTTTCTGGGAATTTTAATGTTCGTTAAAATCAAAAATGACAAAAAGAAGTGAACTTTTGTAGCACAGCTGGTCCGCTGCTCTAAGGCCAGATTCTGAATTATGTTGTTTTTGCATTTCTGAATTATCTTCTTTATACTTTTACAGCTTTTTGAGCAATTGAAGAAGTACCTTGGTACCAAGCATGAACTAGAAGCGGGCTTTTCATGGTCTCTTGTTCATAGAACAGATGAAGACACAGAGGCAGCCAGTAGGGGAATTACCCAGAGGGTGGAATGCAATTCCAGGCTAGCTATTGCACAGACTGTGATGGACGAATGCTTTTTACCTGTTGTTGATCGGAGGAGTGGGATCAATTTAATCCATAATGTTTTATATAATAGTGGGTAAGCATTAGTAAGAACATCATGAACGGACCATACATTTTATTCATTAGACCTCTCATTTTTAATTATGATGGAAATGTCTGATTCTTTATGTTACATTTTTCAGCATTTGTAAAACTGCAAATTGATAAATGTCTTCCTTTTTATTGTTTCACCTGTTAATGTTATCCGACTCAATAAATGATGTCCACTGTTTGTTAATATAAGTAGGCAGAAAAGGGATTGATTAGTTTGTAAGAATCATTTTACTGAGAGAGGTTTGAGTCACTTGGAAATTTGAAATTGCTTATAGAATGTTCCATGGTGAACTTCAGCATTGTGCTCGAAGTACCATTAAAATCAAAATTTTAAAGTATACTCTTTCTGGATATTATTGTTTTATGTGGGATACTTTCAAGCCTTGACAGTTTTTTTATTATATATATTTATTTTTATTATTTTGCTTTCTCTTCTTTTTCAGGTCAAACTTCAGTCGGTTGAATTATAGTGGCTTTTACACTGCTATTCTGGAGCGAGGGGATGAAATCATTTCTGCAGCATCTATCAGGTACTAAGCCTCAGACTTGGTCAATTTCTTTTTTTGGGAAACTTTATATTGCCATACTAACTCATGCACAGGATCTCTGTCCTTTTCTTTTGAAGAGAAAAAATGCAGAAATAGTTGAAGTTGGGGATTAAAAGGTTTTTCTGTTGCAATTGGGTTGATAGTTCACTCACTACCAGATGTACCTTGGAGAAGTTAGGAGAATTAAGGAAAAAATTTATAGAATAACTGACACTTGACAAGAAAAATAAAAAATGATTAATATTGTAGTTATTTAGGGTGTGCATGACAACCGTTCTGAAAAGAAACAATTCTTTTTTATTTCTGTGCCTTGGAACAATTTATGAGAATGAGAATGAGAATTGCGTTTGATAACACAACAAATAATAGAATAAAAAATCATTCCTATTAAGCATAATTTTTTTTCGAATCATCACTTTCCTTTTCATATGGTGCGGCGGCGGTAGTGGCAGTGGTGGTGGTAATGGTGGGGATAGTTGTCTTGCACACCCTTAGAGAATCTGTTCTACTCATGCAAAGGGAATGAAATTCTTATTGGGAAAAAAATTCATCTGCTATGCTTCACTTGCTTAAGAGAGTTTCTCTTTTCCATATGACTGCTCTGTTTAATCATCTATCACACACTCCAGTTGCTACTTTAACCTTATATTTGTGCCTCATTTGTCGGTTAGAATGAGTTAGAAATTGCCAAATTGGCAGTGAGGAGAAAGGCTTCATAGGTTTGGCAATGCACTAACCTTTCACTCCCTTCTCAAGAAATGCCTTGATATGACTTGATACTTGAAATGAGGAAGCAAGAGTGACATTGCATAGCCACTTAGCTTTGGTTCCCTACTTTCTTGAAGATAATAAATTCAGTTTTACTGATGATTATTCTCTCTCTCTCTCTCTCTTAAATCAATATGTATGCTACATTGTGTTTTTCTTGTTAATGTGAAAAAATGGGAATATACTTTTAAGCTATCTACTATCCTGTCTTAGGTTCCATGGAACAAAGATAGCAGAGATGCCATTTATCGGAACTCGCCATATATATAGGCGCCAGGGGATGTTTCGCCGTCTTTTTTCTGCCATTGAATCGGTATACCTTGAAGCTATGATTCTTTGTGTTTTTCCTTGCATCTGATATCTAATTAAAATTTTGGCTGCGTGTATCTTTTCATGCCATTGACGTGTTCTTATCCTATTTGTTTGTCCTCTATTGGAAGGCTCTTTGCACTCTGAAGGTTGAGAAACTGGTTATTCCTGCAATTGCTGAACTCATGCATACATGGACAGCAGTTTTTGGCTTCACACATCTTGAGGAATCACTCAGGCAAGAAATGAGGTCATTGAATATGTCGGTTTTCCCTGGTATAGATATGTTGCAGAAGCTGTTTGGGGAGCAAGGAAAACATGTGGGCAATACAACCACAGCAGGTATTGATGCTTTATTTATTTATTTTTTATTTAAATTTCAGCAAGTTAGTTTTGCTTGTACATAAGTTTCACTTTTTTATTCCTGCAGGTTTTAAGAAAATGGAAAATGGAGACAATGTTTTTATTGAGACCAAAATGGCGAATAGGTCACAGATGGATTCCTCAACTCTGCTAGATCGTCATGGAAGTGATGATGCTATTTCAAATCCTGCCAATGAGATGAATGAAGATTGTAGTGATGCTTCTCAAGAACTAAACAATCAAGTTTTGGTTGACAGGATACTGTGTTCTAAATCTCATCCTGAGGAAAGGTTATCTGATTCAGTTTCAGATAAATGTGTTTCTCCTTCTAGTCATGGTACCCCAGAAATGAACAATAAAATAGTAATGGCTCCTCCTGTTGATAAACTGAATATTTCTTTGTCCAAATGTCAATCCATATCACCGAATGTCACTTCTGTGAGTAGTCACCCATTAAATATTCCTGATTGCCATGAAATTCAAGCGTTGGTTCTGGAAACTGCTTGTTATGGCCCTTGTTCAGCAGAAAACCTTGACAGGAAATGTCACTCATTCTCTGCTATGAATTGTGATCCATCGGAGCTTGACATTAATCCAGTATTGCATTCTCCACTGGCAGACAATACTCCATCTTCTGAAGAGGTTTATGTGAATGATGCATATGAAGCTGTTCCGTCAGGGAGTTTATGTGAAGAGAATATCACCAAGGAAAGTAATCAAAATGTAGATGTCTCTGATTCTGTTCTCAATCATGCTGATGAGAGTTTGTGGCAAGTAAGATCTGATTCCAATGGTGAAATCGGCCATCAGAGTGAAAAAAAATTACATTTGAACATAGGAGTTGCTTCAAATGAAATGTATTTTGATGAAAGTGGCCTAAATGCTTCCGGTGATAGTTCTGAGACTGATCCAATCTAACAGAATGGCCCAGTCGTGTACTTTTGATGTGTTTAGTGCTTTACTGCTCATATCATATGATACTTTTGCAAGTTTTCTTTTCAGAGCTTCAATGCCTTGTATGCAAATCAATTTTCAAGGCTTTGGAGCTTATGCTGCATGCTTTGATCTGGACAGTATGAATAAATTCTGTTGATTTCAAAAGAAATATTGTTTGGTCCCTTGTGTCATCCACAACTATTAATTTCTTAAGGTTCTGAGCAAGTTAATTTCATTTTTTGTGAATGTTTCTTCTGTCAAAAAGATTCAACTGCGTTCTGGCTGTATAACCCTGAGTTACATAATAGGTGAAGAAGTTACTGGCAAGTAATATGCAACAGTTCTTCAACAGAAGCAAATCCTTTTTAGTTACATAATATGATTGTGCGGTTCGTATTATGAATATGAATCTGGTAGAGCGGATTTGGTTTCTGCTTAACCCTTTTGTGCCGCTCAATGACTGCGGTAATTAATCACATGACATCAGCAGTTTACTTTTGAGTAATTTTTTTTTGCTTAGAATGGCAGCATATGTAAGAAATTCGAACTTGAGTTCCCCTGTTTGAGGATGGAAGACTTACCATTAGATCATTTTTATTTATCGGATATAAAATGATCATAACTTAATATTTATTATATATTATTTTGAATTTTTTTAAATCTAACTGAACCACTTATCCAATAATTCAGTACCTTTACCAAGTTGGTCGAAGTTTTAAAACACTTATTACAGCTAAGATGATAGTTTTTAATTATAATAAAAATTATATCAACTAAATAAGTTTCTAAAATTTAAAAATAAAAAATAGAAAACAAAATATTTTTTCAAATCAAATACACTTGACTATTTAGTATTCCAAATTAAAAATGATTCATTTTAATTTCAGAAAGAAGTATCTCTCTTCTCACTTCAAATTTTTATGTAGCGATTTCTGTTAGGGAAGGCGTAAGCCAATCCAAATCAAATTTCTCAAATTTGACAATGAAATATGAAAAACTGAAAGTAGACGGAGTGGTTTGAAGGGGTGAAAGCTTCAAAAAATAGTGATAATTGTACGGGCACAAACAGGAGTGAAAGCTTAAAAAAAGGGAACAGCGCCACACAAACCCTTCCTAGTTCCTACGAAATAGATTTCAGAATGCTTTAGATCTATTCATTTGTTAACCAAAGGGTCGGGTCTCAAAATATGTCGGACTTGAGTGTCACTTGATCTTCAATATAGTAGTTTAGCTAACTACTCTGCGAGAGAGTGCACACCAACCGTTCGTTGTTTTGCTTCTGTGAGCATTCTTCATATATATATATATATATTTTTGGTAGTACAAAGCATTCTTCATATTTTGAGTTGCGTAAGTATCTTGAAAACGTGGGCATCTACTTGTTGTTATTGCTTCTCCTTTCAAAACTGTGATCATGGTGTCCGTACTCTTAAGGAAAGGTGCTTCTGTATACAACCAACATTTTCTCTTGAGGACATTCAATCTCTGCTTCAAGTCCCTCGCCACTATTCCCAATAAGGACGATGGTGCTGCAGCTCATTCTCTATCTGTGCCAACTTCTGAGCATTCTAGTAGCCTTCATCTTTCCCCATTTTTCTCCGACTTCAATCATCCTTCAAGTGGATTTGACATAGAGCTTGTGGATCATGATACTTGGGGGGTATCAACTGGGGTGGCACAAGCCTGGCGAGGACGGGATTGGGTTGCATCAGGAGCTAGTTCTTTCGGTCAGCAAGTGACTGATGAAGCCCGTGATGGTCATTCTTCGAATGTTGAGGGTGAAATAGATTTTGAGGACATAGATAATATGAGAGTTCGCGGCAGTCTGTTCTATAAGCTTGAGCGTAGTTCCAAGGAGTTTGAAGAGTATAATTTAGAATTTCACCGAAAGAAATCTTCCAAGAAAAAAGACGACAAGACTGAGGAGGTAAACAAAGCTAAAACGACTCCAAAAGTAACTTCCAAAGACCAGAAGCTTCTCAAAGTTGATGAATTCACAAGAAGTAAAAGTGTTATTCCCCGGATGGATGAAATCAATAATATGCCTCCTTTGAGCAAGAGGCAGAGGACCCCCACTTTTAACCAGCTTACAGGTCCTTACCATGAACCATTTTGCTTGGACATTTACATATCAAAAGCCTCCGTTCGTGCTTGCATTGTTCATAGGGTAACTAGCAAGGTTGTTGCTGTGGCACATTCCATTTCCAAGGATATCAAGTTTGACCTGGCTTCTACCAAGAATAAAACCACTTGTGCTGCTGTGGGGGCAATTCTGGCTCATAGAGCTTTGGCTGATGATATTCATGACGTGATTTACACCCCAAGAAAAGGAGAAAGGATTGAGGGGAAACTTCAGATTGTTCTTCAGTCTATCATTGATAATGGCATTAAAGTAAAGGTAAAAATCAAGCAAAGACCCAAGAAGTCATTCAGCCACATTTGACCTAGGGGCATGCTTGTTCAGTTGGCATTGTCTATTGGCCAATGATATGAGCTATTTACATTTTTCACACATGGAAGGGGGTTTGGATCTTCTTATTTAAGGGTAGCCTGGGTAGGATTTTAAACATTTGGCAACTGTGTGTGAACTTGTACCATTCTGGATTCCATCCTTGTAACATGAGTGTTAGAGAATAATATAAACCATTAAAAATATCATCGTCCAACACTTTACGGTTTTGGATTGAAGTGATTTTTTATATTGTATCAGAGCTTCAGTGACCAAAAGGTTATGAATTCGATTCTCATCTCTCTCCACTTTTTAGTGGAATAAAATAAGCACAAACTAAACCAAAAAATGCAATGTTCACGTTTTAAGTCCAAAGGACTATTGCTTGAGTAGCTAAAATATCCACATTTAGTTCATTATGCTAGGTAACCATTATATCAACAGTTGTTGGGCAGTTGCCATCTATTCTGATTTGAGTCGTATGTTCAATTTCATACATGCATCAATGAAAAGCCAGACAATTAAAGTATATAATAAACCAGAGCAGAGCAACAGCAGCAATTATAAGAAAACAAGCAAAGACTCAATGCCATTCACCAAAACCAAAAAAACAGCATAGGAATTACATTGAAAACTAAAAAATAGATCAGTCATTGGCTGTAGCTAATTGCAATGACAGAAGCTCATCCTCTGGGATAGTCCTAACATGACAATCCGATCGAGGATATGAGGAACACAAGAGTGCATAGCCACGATCCACCACATCATCGCTGAGCATTCCATCGCTCTGATCAACAGAGCCACTTAGAAGATGAGCAGGGCAAGTCATGCAAACTCCAAGCTTGCAGTCATGAGGCACAGACAAGCCAGATTCCAATGCCTTTGATAGTATGGTCTCGTCAGGTTCAACTTCCAGCTGCGTGGACTGCCCCTCGTGCTCAATCACCACTTTATATGACCTCACTATGAGTGATGATGGGCGTGAACCAAGGCGTGCCCGAGTGTTGAACTGAGAAGCAGAAGGAGAAGCAGAGGAGACTTTGGTGATGGGGTGGTGGTGCTTTTGTTTAAAAAGAGTGAAGGTTGTGAATTGAAGAGTTGCCATCTTTTGTTTTGTGTTTGGAGTTTTGTTCTAAGGGAAGTGTTTCTTTCTAAGATGGGGCAAGGCTTGTGGTGGTGGAAAGGATAAGGCTTGTGGTGGCGAAATCTTGCAGCAACAGGCTCATCTTTCAAGGGTTATTTTCTTATGCAAATTATTTTCTTACGAGTTGAATTTTTGTAAGAATCGAATTAAAAACCTCTTTCTTATGCAAATTATTTTCTTACAAATTGAACTTTTGTTATGTTTTCACATGACTTTGTGTTACCCAAAAAACAAAAACTAGGATGTCCCTAAAACCAAATTTTTCTTCTATTTTTTTTTTCTTCCGGTTTAGAAGGTGCAAAATTCGGAGTAAGAAAATTTCGTTTCTTTTGGAAATATATCCAATTATAAAGTTATTTTGGTTTTATCAAAGTGGAATCCAATCAGTCCATGAATTATTTGTAATTCTTTTAAAAAAGTAAGCTTTTGAGACAAATTATTTAAAAATTACTTATATATATATATTTTTGAATTTGATATTTATTTTTTTAAAAGACAGAAAATTATGTTATTTTAAATGAGAAAAAAGATATATATTATATAAATTATAAGGGAAGAAAATTGGTAGTTTTTTTTATTTAATTTTTAAATAAAATATTAATTGTAATTAAAATAATCATTGATAAATATTTTTTTTCTTATTTTTTATTTATATGGAAGTTCGAATTTTGGGAATTCTATTTAACTGAATTTTAAAAAGTGAATTGTCCAGAATATTAGATAAACATTTTCGATGTTTTAACAAAGGGTTTGGTGTTTCATGCCTTTGTGATTTTAAATGACATCAATTATGTCATTTTAAGAGAGAAATAGATACAAGAAATAGAAATTATAGGAAAAAAAGTGACTGATTTTTTTAATTTAAATTTTAAATAAAAAATATTTTTTATATCTATCTCTTTTAAAATGACATAATTTGATGATATTTAAAAGAGAAAATATTTTTTCATGTCGTAGGAGAGTTGTTTTCTCCTGTTGGTGATCTGTTCGATTTTCGTGCAATAATTTCTTTTACTTTTTTATTTTTTTAATAGATGTGGACTCCACATATAATATGTCTGCAACATGTTTCTCATGCGTTCATAAGAAAATTGACAAATACTTATAAGGTTGTATGTGTTACTGTCAGCACTTCCCCGTAATAATTTTTTAATTTTTTTAGGAATTTAAAACCTTTATTTCAAGATCGCAGAGAGTGAGAGCATATTGGATCATTCCCAATAACATAATTAGAAGGGATTTAAAGTATTTATCCGGAATCAAATTGGTCGCAAACATGAATAAATTGGAATATTAAAAAAAAAAAAAAAAACATTTTCAGCGTTTTCTTTACAATATTTATTACTGTGAGGTCAGTGCTAAAGAAAATTAATTATTGTCATTTTCTCCGTAGATCGTCGTTATCAGCTGTGCTTGTCTCGGTGGCTATTTAATATCGTTATTCCTGAAGGTCACTTTTTTCTGATTCTCTCTAATCCTTCAATACATTAATTAAGCTCTTTGATTGTTGATTAAACTTCTGAATTAGCGTTTATTTGCCACTAATGAATCCTAATTCATCAATATCTGTACTTGTCACTTGTCAAGTTCCTCAAAAACTAGGATGTCCCTAAAACCAAATTTTTCTTCTATTTTTTTTTTTCTTCCGGTTTAGAAGGTGCAAAATTCGGAGTAAGAAAATTTCGTTTCTTTTGGAAATAAATCCAATTATAAAGTTATTTTGGTTTTATTGGAATCAATCAGTCCATGAATTATTTTGGTTTTATCAAAGTGGAATCCAATCAGTCCATGAATTATTTGTAATTCTTTAAAAAAAAGTAAGCTTTTGAGACAAATTATTTAAAAATTACTTATATATATATTTTTGAATTTGATATTTATTTTTTTAAAAGACAGAAAATTATGTTATTTTAAATGAGAAAAAAGATATATATTATATAAATTATAAGGGAAGAAAATTGGTAGTTTTTTTATTTAACTTTTAAATAAAATATTAATTGTAATTAAGAGAGAAATAGAAATTATAGAAGAGAAAGTGACTGATTTTTTTAATTTAAATTTTAAATAATTTTATTTTATATTTATCTCTTTTAAAATGACATAATTTGATGATATTTAAAAGAGCTGTTAGTGATCGTTTGATTTTCGTGCAATAATTTCTTTTATTTTTTATTTTTTTAATATATGTGGACTCCACATATAATATGTCTAGAACATGTTTTTCATGCATGAAAAAATCAAATCCCTTAAGATAACAAATAAGGTTGTGTGTGTTACTGTTAGCACTTCCCCCTAATAATTTTTTAATTTTTTTAGGAATTTAAAACCTTTATTTCAAGATCGGCAGGGAGTGAGAGCATATTGGATCATTCCCAATAACATAATTAGAAGGTATTTAAAGTATTTATCCGGAATCAAATTGGTCGCAAACATGAATAAATTGGAATATTAAAAAAAAAAACATTTTGAGCGTTTTCTTTACAATATTTATTACTGTGAGTCTGTGAGGTGAGTGCTAAAGAAAATTGATTATCGTCATTTTCTCCGTAGATCGTCATTCCTGAAGGTCACTTTTTTCTGATTCTCTCTAATCCTTCAATACATTAATTAAGCTCTTTGATTGTTGATTAAACTTCTGAATTAGCGTTTATTTGCCACTAATGAATCCTAATCCATCAATATCTGTACTTGTCACTTGTCAAGTTCCTTATTTTTGTTTCCCTACTTTCTTTTTGGGTCGCGGTTTTCTGTGCTGAAACGGCGACGTTCGAACTAGGACCAATGTAAATCCCCAGATTTAGGTTATTGTTATTACTTATTGGTGAGATGATTAAATAGAATCAGAATGTCTTTTTCATATTTTTGTTTTATGGTTCTTTATGTAATCGATTTGGGTACTGCTATTTCTTGCAAAAAGTTGTAGATTTTTTCATTTTTGTGATCCTCCTAACTGTTTGGTTCTGATAAAGGTGATGACAAGAAAATATTGAGATATAGCATTTGTTTTTAGCTGAACAAGATTGGAATTTTTATGTTTTGTGTTCTGATGAGCTTTTATGTTCTTCATGTTGAGAAATGTTTGACATTCCTTTGGTAGTATAGATAGAGAACTGGTGGCCTTGTGAATAATGGAATTTCTGGGTGCTATGCTAATAGTTTGTCTTTCTTTGTCAGCTTTGTAGTCAGCTGATATTATGGCGGTCGAAAAGTCTGGAATCGCCAAAGATATTACAGAAGTAAGTCTGTGCACCTTGATGTCCGTTTCTATATGGTTTTTTCGTACTGAGTTTTGCTCCTATTGATAGCATTTCTTGCTACATGACACGCTGCTGTCCGATGTTTATTTTGTGTAGTTGATTGGCAAAACACCATTAGTATATCTAAATAAACTTGTGGATGGTTGTGTTGCCCGAGTCGCCGCCAAACTGGAATTAATGGAGCCATGCTCTAGTGTAAAAGACAGGTAGATAGTTGTTCCATTGTTATGAGTCTTCATTCTCTGAATTTTTATTTATGCTTTTGGTAGCATTATTTTTGGCATGGGGTTTTTATGATTTTGTGCTCGTTCTTTTGTTCTTATGATATATGTTTGACACGCAGGATTGGCTATAGTATGATTGCTGATGCAGAAGAGAAGGGACTTATCACACCTGGAAAGGTTGGTATACCTTGATTATTAAAGAAAAGTGAAGCAAGTAATAGATTAGTAAAGGTGTCTTCGTTCGAACAGTATGGTTTGGGTCAGTAATCCTGCCCACGGCTGACATCCTATTATCTTGGCACGATAATCTTACTCCTTAAAATTCCAGGATTAACCTTATCAACAGACCTTATTTTACGTGCATTGTGTAGACTCTTTCTTAAGGGAACTGTTACTGTATTCTGATTACATCCATTAACAAGGATATTCCTGATCAAATACTTTTACCCCTTCTATAAATACATGGCTAGTCCTGTATGTATGACATTGACCTTATGATATTTGATCATAATCACCCCATTCTCTTGCATTCTTCCTAACTTGAGTGTTAGTTTGTTGCAAGCACACCAACCCCTGTGCCCAACTGCATCAATCAACACGGGCAAAGAAATCCCTAAGCACGTACCAGTTAGAGAATCATCACCAACCCTTTTTTTATGTAAAGAACCAATTCAACCCAAAAGCTTAAGCTAGTGGGTGAGGGCTTTTTAATGGTTTTATATATCTCACACGAGAGCCCACTGAGCTTGAAGGGTGGACAATGCACAGGCCCATCTACCTGTGCGCACAAAGAAATTCCAGGGGGCGACGAGGATCGAACCCGGGACACGAGGCTTTGATACCATGTAAAGAACCAATTCATCCCAAAAGCTTAAGCTGGTGGGTGAGGGCTTTTTAATGGTTTTATATATCTCAACAGTTTAGCCCGGTACCTCGGACTGAACAGTTGCCATTTTTAACTCATTCTACGTGTGTGTGAATCACGATGCTCCTAAACCTCCAAGTATGAAGGAGATAGACAAAAGTCATGAGTTAACTTATTCCACACAATGGATATGTACGATAACTAACTGTACAATTTGTCTTCAAGAGAACACAATTTTGGCTGGATTATCCTGTGTCATGAAGGTTATACCATATTCCTATATATGGAAAGTCAAACCCAAATTTAAACGAAATGTGAAATTTTTCCATTACAAATGAAATTTATGCTACTCTTATAGCAGTTATTTTAGATCTGAATGAATACTCTGTTAATTGGTTTTTGTTACAACTTTCAACTTATATTTATAATACTAGGAAGTGGTAAGGTGAAAAAAAGGAATTTTGGGTATTAATTTAGCTTATGTCAGAGTTGACAATTATTACATTTTCTGAATGTGAGTTTCTTATTTTACTGAAGAGTGTCCTTATTGAACCAACAAGTGGTAATACTGGCATTGGATTAGCCTTCATGGCAGCAGCCAAGGGTTACAAGCTCATAATTACAATGCCTGCTTCAATGAGTCTCGAAAGAAGAATTATTCTATTAGGTTTTGGAGCTGAGTTGGTTTTGACAGACCCTGCAAAGGGAATGAAAGGAGCTGTTCAGAAAGCAGAAGAGATATTGGCTAAGACACCCAATGCCTACATCCTTCAGCAATTTGAAAACCCTGCCAATCCCAAGGTATATAAGCACATTTGTTCTGTAAAATGGTGCAATAGACTCCTGACACTTTGTGCAATGTATATTGTTATAATTGCAGATACATTATGAAACCACTGGTCCGGAGATATGGAAAGGCTCGGAAGGGAAAGTTGATGCACTTGTTTCTGGGATAGGTACTGGTGGTACCATAACAGGTGCAGGTAAATATCTTAAAGAGCAGAATTCCAACATAAAGGTTAGTTTTTTTCCCCGCTTAATATATGTTTAGATAAATTTAGGGATGCTTGAACAGGATATTTCCTGGAAATGGAGATAACTTATCTCTATAGCTATGTCATTCTTTTTTCATGTTTTCAACGTCTCTTCTCTTTTATGTAGCTGATTGGTGTGGAACCAGTTGAAAGTCCAGTGCTCTCAGGCGGAAAGCCTGGTGAGTTATAACCTCTTCTGTAATAATGTAGTTTTTTGGATATTTTTCGTATGAACCATAATTTTCTTGCATTGCAAGTTGATATTTATTAAATTTCTATTAATTTGTTTCTTGTTGTTTGAGAGCATTGTGGATCAAATGGAAAGAGTCTGATTAAAATGGGTAGAAGAGGACTTAATAAAACTTTAGGAGAAACCATTTAGAAAAACTTGCTCATCCTGGTTTTACCTTTTTCTTTCTCACCATTCTCTTCCCGCTTTTACTGAAATTTTGGTTTTTGATAGAAACCAATAATTGGTAATGTGGCTGACCCCACTCAATGGGATAAGGTGTGGTTCTTCTTCTTTACTTTGCCATATTAAAGCTATTGGCTGGCATTAAAGAATTGACTGCATTGGAGGTATTATAGAATAATACCCCCATCCCACTTCTCTCTTACCATCCAGGAAGGACTGTGTTTTATTTATTCTGCCTGCCCATATTATTGAAAGTAGATTATCACTAAGTTTTCTTTATAACACAGCATTCATTGTATCGCTCCTTTTTATGTATTTTTCTTGACACCATTTCATGGTCGCTGGTCTAGATTGCTCCTTGGACTAATTACATGCTAAGCATGTAAAGTTCCTGTCACTGTGGTTATGCTGTCTTTTCTTCAGCTTAAATTTATCCCTTTAGAATTTATGCTCTAAATCAGTTCCTATTTGTTTTTTCTTGTTTGTTTTGTTCTCCTGTGGCTGTAACTACTATATTTTTACACTTTTTATTTATAAGAAAACCTTAGGGTTGAGGTAAAGAACTTTATTTTCTAGTTGTGGCTAATTTACAAATTGCCATTGTAAATGTTCAGGTCCACACAAGATTCAAGGGATTGGCGCTGGTTTTGTCCCTGCTGTCTTGGAAGTCAATCTTGTGGATGAAGTCGTTCAAGTAAGCTTAAACAACTTGTGGATAATTGTTATATTATTCAAAAGATCACCTATTCATATTTCCAGGAATATTATGATTTATATATTTTTTTTTAAAGTTGTTTTGGAAATGCTATGTACAGTTTTAGAAAATGGGATAATTTGTGTGTTTATAGTTATTGGCTTATGGCATCTTATTGTTGATAAGTTCTTGACATTCTTACACGTTCAATTCTTAGATATGAATTTGATCTAGCAGTTTTCTTTTTTATCAATTTGATGATATTGATTCAATGTTTACTTTGACTTAATCGAAGCATACTTTTGCTACTTATTGATCATTTCCAGCGTGAGAAGCTTTTCTATTAATTTCTGATATAAACTTGTCCTAAAGCACTTGGGTTCTCCTCTTCCTTGGGCAAATTCTGAGTAGGGACAAAATTCCAGTTTGAGGGTAAACCACAATGGTAATCTTGGATAACTTTGAAGATTAGGAGCTGATTTTATGGCTACAAATATAAATATGGACACATTATGATTTGATATATAAAAACATTTTTGATATACATCCACTTCTAATCTGTCATAATTGAATTTTGTATTCGATGCACTTTTGAATTAGTCTACAATAATTTTAAATTCTGAAAAATAAAATTGTGATTGATGTGTAGTATTAGAAAGATTTTGAATATCTCATCATTTTGCAGTATTTGTTTTGAATTTCTCATCATTACCTTCGATATGTGTGATTTGGCAGATATCAAGTGACGAAGCGATTGAAACTGCGAAACTTCTTGCACTCAAAGAAGGCCTATTTGTAAGTTCTAAACCTATAGAAATAGCCAAGAGTGAGCTTGATGCTGTCTTTAATATCTATTTTGTTGAGCCTCTTTTGTAATTGATATTTGGATGAGGAAAAAACTAAAAGCTGGTTATACCATTTTCTCTGTTCTAATTTTGAAGTTTATTGAACTTCGTACTCTGGATATTGTTGTAGGTGGGAATATCTTCTGGAGCTGCAGCTGCTGCCGCCATTAAGATAGCAAAAAGACCAGAAAATGCTGGAAAGCTCATTATTGTAAGTTTACTGTATCCCTAAAATCTCGGTGAAAGTATTAGATGTGTGTTGAGAAAAGTGACAGAATTGCTAGTATAATCTTTATGCATGATATTCAACAAAAGAACAGGTGATCTGTTGGACCACAATGACAACATGATATTATGGATGGGAAAAGCTTACCTCCGATTTTCATTTTTTTTTTTTCAAAATTTGAATTTAAGACAGACAAATGTATAGGAACCTCCACCCTTTGAGCTTGCTGGTCGGCGTTTGGCTTCCTGTTTTCAGGATCCTCCATTGTTGGCCACACCATTGGTGACTCAACAATGGAGGTAGTATAATCCAATGGAATTATTTAGAATTTTAAGGATGGGACGAGCTCACGTTTGAGTTTATATCTTTTATTTTTAAAAATAACCTGAAAAAGATTTGTTAAGGATTATGAAGGTTATTATTAATTTGGATGATAAAGACAACTAGAAATGTTGATGTTTGCATATTATTGGTTGTCTCTTCCAATAGCATGAGGTACGCTAAAGGTAATATAATCTTGGGAACCTATTCAATGTAATCTTGCTTCTCATGATGTCATGTGCATGTATATATTATATAATAACACTTATAATTCCGTAAGTATATCCAAAGTTGCTCCTAATGGGTGTAGTATGGAATGAGTTTTGTTACTACATCTAGACTGGATCACCGGTCTCGTTATTGCATGATTCGTTATGACTGATTCCTCTCATTATACGAGTAGCTTATGGGCCACTTTTTCAATAGCGGTTTCACTTTGATATGTTGCAGGTTGTTTTTCCAAGCTTTGGCGAGAGGTACCTGTCCTCTGTGCTATTCGAGTCGGTCAGACGGGAAGCTGAAAGCATGACTTTCGAGTCCTGAATTCCTGTTTAAGGCTTTTAAGCTGCTTTACTTCCCATTTTTCAAGTTGTGAATTTTAATAGGCTTAACCGCTTAACTATTGGCTGTCAAAATACTCTCTGTGATTCTGAAATTAAACTTGCTTCAAAAGAAAGATGGAATAAAGTTGGCAGTCGAGGATATATAGTGTCTGCTGTCTAGTAACGTTAGGTCAAATATGCATGAAAGAAATATACAGGTTCTTCATAATTCTACAGCCAAAATGTGATTAGAATTGTATTCTACATACACCAATTGATGCGGAAATCTTACAAATTCACGAGGAGCCCAGCTACCAACGAAAAAAACATAGTATAATAGCATAACTCTAGCAGCATGCACTTCACAAATGAATTGAACGAGTGATATATCATTACATGTATCACCGAACTTTACCAGGTACATTAATAATTAACATAATTTAACATTTGAAAGGTTAGTGGGATAGACACCGAACTTGTAGCAAGCAAATAAAATGATCTTTCATTTCTTTCTGCACACTGACAGTCACAGTCAGAGCCCCTTTTGGATTTTGTTTCATTGTCAGGTCAGGTAAAGAAATCCTGAACCCCTTTTCCTGAAAAAACACGGTCAGAAAGCTCGGCCAAAACGGCATTGACGGTGAGCAAAACGACGCTAGAACCAAGGATGACACTGAGCACAACACCGGTGGTACCCAACACCTTCCCGAACGCAGGCCATTCAATCTCACTAATCTCTTGAGCCACTCCGTTCCAAAAGTTATCCCCTTCTTTCTCCTTCTTCTCCTCCATCGCCTTCTTCAGCTCCGATGCCAACTCCGACTCCTTCGATTCCGATTCCGATTCGGCTTCGGATTTGGATTCGGGACTCTCTTGGCTTTCCTCGACTACGCCGGCCACCGTCATCCGTCGCCTCCGCTGAAGAGACGAGATTCCTATGGGAGTGAGAGGGAGAGGTTTGAAGATTAAGGGAGCACTGAGTGTGAGTCTGGGACTGGGACTGAGAGGAGGTGATGGAAAGTGTGATGTGAGTGGCAGCTGCAAGTGGTGAAAAGCGTGCAGCGCCATCGATAATGCTGATTGATTTCTGGATAATACGCCTTCATGCTTCTATTTGCACCTCTCCTTTCGGGTCAACCCGACCCATTACTCTCCTGGGTCAGGGTTTAGTGGATCGCACAATTTATTACATCATACTTTTTCTTTTTTCATTTTTCATTTTTTAGCTTAATATTTGGTTTTTTTTTTTTTTGAGAGTATTTTTTTTCATTTTTTTAGCTTCATTTTTTTTTTCATTTTTTCAAGATCAGTAATAATGTGTATAGGAGTTTGGTGAATGTCACCTTGGTGACTTATACTAAGCTTCCAATGTTTTTGTTATTTGGCCAAAACTCAATACGGGTTGAACGCCACAAAATATGCTTCTCATTATTACAAATGAAATAATTAAGACCTGGTCTTTCTCTTTGGTTCAATTAATGTGCCACTAATCACAAAGTCTATGAACCTTTTTAATATCCTTTTTAATATCCTTTCTGACAAACTTTCCGCCCACTGGAATTTGCTTGAGTTTGTCAAAGAGTAACCCTATGCATTGTATTTTGGTGAATGACAATTATTGACTAATTTAGAGGTTCAAACTCCAAAGACCATACATATGTCTTGTTATTTGGTTATACTTAGGTACGTACGTACGTATGTATGGGCAGATTATATTTACAAACTTTTTTATTTACAAATTCTTACAAACTACACTATATTCTTCTGGGAGAATACAAATTTTTACAAACTACACTATGTTCTCCCGGGATAATACAGTGTAATTTGTAAAAAAATTCCAAAAAATTTGTAAACGAATCCTCTCCCATATATATATATATATATATATATATATATATATATATATATATATATATATATATATATATATATATAAATGAGTCAGGATCATTTTACGACAGTGTAAGTTACACTCTCAATCTTATACGTTGATTCCATTTATATCTAACGACTCAAATTTTTTAGTAACGTGAGTCATTGGATACAAGTGAATCAATAGTCAAGATCGAGTGTAAGACTTCTAACTCTTACACTGGTGTAATAATATCCTACATCATATATATATATATATATATATATATATATATATGGACAGGATCATTTTACACCAGTGAAAGTTACACTTTCAATCTTATCCGTTCATTCCATTTATATCTAACGGCTCAATTTTTTTAGTAATGTCAGCCATTGGATATAAGTGGATCAATGGTCAAGATTGAGTGTAAGATTTCTAATTCTTATACCGGTGTAAGAATATCTTGCCCCCACACACATATATATATATATATATATGATGTAAGATTTTTTAACACCGGTGTCAAAATTTAAATTTAATATTTTATCAGAGAGCCGTTAGATCAAAAAAGATCAACGGCTCTGATTTGTAAGCATGTGACACCGTTATTTTTTTTTATCTAATGGCTCTCAGATGAGGTATCAAATTTGAATTTTGACACCGGTGTCAAAGGATCCTACCTCATATATATATAGGAGACGGATCTGTTTACAAACTTTTTTTTGAAATTTTTTACAAATTACACTATGTTCTCCACGGAGAACAAAATATAGTTTGTAAACAAAAAAATTTTAAATATAACCTGCCCCATATATATATATATATATGGGTCAGAATCATTTTACACCAGTGTAAGTTACACTCTCAATCTTGGTCGTTGATCCCAATTATATCTAAAGGCTCAAATTTTTTAGTAATGTGAGCCATTGGATACAAGTGAATCAATGGTCAAGATAGAATGTAAGACTTCTAACTCTTACACCGGTGTAAGAATATTCTGCCCCTATATATATATATGGGGCAGAATCTCTTTACATCTGTATAAGACTAATAAGTCTTATATCACATCTTAACCGTTGATGGATGGAAATCGTCGATTATTATTTGTATTGTAATTAATAATTAATTAATATGAATTAATTCGGATGACTTCCTAAATTATAATCGTTGGATGCATGGAAATTAACGGTTGAAATGCGATCTAAGACTTATTAGTCTTATACCGGTGTAAAATGATCATGATTGCCCCCCTCTATATATAGGGGTAGTATCATTTGAAACTGGTATCAAATCTAAAGTTTGACACCTCATTTAAGAACTGTTAGATGAAAAAATAATAGTGTCACATGCTTACAAATTATAGTCGTTGATCTTTTTTTATGTAATTGCTCTCAAATAAGGTGTCAAACTTTAAATCTGATATTAGTGTCAAAGGATCCTACCTCATATATATATATATATATATATATATATATATATATATATATATGATCATTTGACACCGGTGTCAAATTTGAAGTTTGACACCTCATCTGAGAGCCGTTAGATCAAAAAAGATCAATGACTCTGATTTGTCAAAAAAGATCACCTCATATATATATATATGTATATATATATATATGTATATATATATATATATATATATATATATATATATATATATATATATATATATATATATATTTGAGGTAGGATCCTTTGACATCGGTGTCAAATTTGAAGTCTGACAACTCATCTGAGAGCCGTTATATCAAAAAAGATCAATGGTATCACATGCTTACAAATTAGAGTCGTTGATCTTTTTAATCTAACGACTCTCAGATAATGTGTCAAACTTCAAATTTGACATGGGTGTCAAAGATCCTACATCTATATATATATATATATATATATATCTATATATATATATGTATATATATACATATATATATATATATATATATATATATATATATATATATATATATATATATATATATGGGAGGAATCATTTGATTCCAGAATAAGATTTAAAAGTCTTACTCCTCATCTTAGGCATTGATTTTTGTTCATCTAACGGTTATCATTTATTGGAAATTGATAATTAATTAATTGTTATAACTTATTAAATGATAACCGTTAGATCAACGGAAATCAATGGCTAAGATGAGGAGTAAAACTTTTAAATCTTACTCTAAGTCAAATGATTTCTCCCCATATATATATATATAGGGTCAATCATTTTACACCGGTGTAAATCTTAATCTTATCCGTTGATCCCACTTATATCTAAGGGCTAAATTTTTTTTGTAATGTGAGCCATTGGATACAAGTGGATCAATAGTCAAGATTGAGTGTAAGACTTCTAACTGTTACACCGGTGTAAGAATATCCTGCCCCATATATATATATTTTATATATATATATATATATATATATATATATATATATATATATTATATTATATTATATATTGTGAATGTGGGCTAAGATGCTCCTCAACACTGAGAATTTGAAGAATTAATATATAACAGTTAGACAAAGTCTTGTTATTTATTTTAGTGTTTCCGTTGGATGTGCACGGTTATTGCCTAGTTTTGTGCATGAAATGGGGGAAAAATGTGTATAGTGATGGCATTCGCTACTGTATAAGAAAAATACGCTTATCTTAATAAACTTCGTTTCTTATGTTTCCTAAAATAGTTGTATCTTTTCCCATGCCAACAATACGAGCAGCCGCTGCAACGAAATAGAATAGATACCACGAGTCGGTTGTATTATACATATTCCAAAACTCATTTACCAGTATCGTCAGAAGGCTTTTGTATGGAAGAATAATATTTTAAGAGTTTTATAAGAATTATGCTATAGAAACAATGATTGTGTAATATTATAGAGATTCGTTTTATGTGTTTTTTTTTTTTTTTTTCTTTCAAAAAGTGCTGGCCCCACAAAATATTATGTGTGTAATAAACTTTTTTGTGTCATGTTCCATTCACGAATGCAAATCCCATATTTTAATCGAATATTTCACGTTAGTCTCGGGCGAGCTTACAGAAAAATAACAGCAGTCTCCCATGCCACATCTAACGCCTGAGAATAAAATCAACATGCTCCTTAAAAGTTAAAACTATTCTTTACTGAATAGTCTCGTCTCTGATTTAAATTCTGTATATGAGTTAGTTTTTAAGTATTTACAGCAAATAATTTATCTATATTTTATTTTCTTTAAAATTAAAATCTTTTTGTAATTATGATTTATTTTAAGGTTATAATAATTTTTTTTTCATTATAATTTTTTAATCTTTAAACCCCAAATGATGTCATTTTGAGCATAAATTTAGATAACTTTTTTTTTTGGTAAGCAGCATAAATGTAGATAACCTATTTATATTTAATGTAAACATATTAAAGCCATTTATAAAATAATAAAAACAACTCTGATTTTGTTATAGAGTATTTTTCTTTCCCACAAACTCATCAATTTTCGTAAATTTTAATCTTTTTAAATAATTAGTGAGCTCCACCGCATGATTGGTTGCAGGAGATTAATAACCCCTTTATAAAATTTGTATTAACTTAGTTTCTTTTTATATTTCACTTTATTTTTTTTTTGTTAAATAAATTAACTTGATATGAATTTGAAAATTCAGAAAATGACTTGTATAATAATTAAATTTAGAAAGTAAACGAGTATTTCTTCTTAAATGAATGTACGGTTTGTTATAGAAAAAGAGTCATATTAATAAATTGAGGAATTATGTGTACTTTATTTGATAATTATATTGTCAAAAATTAAATATGGCAAACAATTCAGAAAAAGACACAGAGAGAGAGAAAGAGAGTAAAATTATTCATATTATTTTGAGATTTCAAGCTCCGTGAATCAGTGTCAACTCTCTCTTTTTTTTTTTTATGGTTAATCAGTATCAGCTCTTTTGCTATGATACTAGCATGTATAGATGAAATTTCTCATTACCAACCAAGAGAATATTACAATGTCAAGCAATTCTAATCCTGTATACAAACATCAATGATATTAAAATTTTGCAACTCAAGAACGAATACCAATATTTACCCGTATAAAAATAGAAAAAAAAATAAAAAAGGAGAGAAAATAGTTTTTTTTTTTTTTTTTTAAACCCTAAAGCAATGGTAATGAGCTGAATTGAAAAGCCCAATGGAAATGGTTGTGGTTGGCCCAATATGTAGAATTTGCAGGCATTGAGCCCATTAGGGTAAAAAGTTGTGCTGCTGATAGTGGAACCAGATTTAACTGGCGCAGCAGGTTCAGGGTGGTGGTGTTGCTCACTGCTCTAGGAGGAGTATCCGAACCAAATTGCATGCGGCGAGAGAGAAAGGAAATGTGAATGTCTTGGCATTATGTATTCAGCATTTGCTAGGTTTCCACTTTTCAATTCATTTCGCATTTCATCTTCATTTCCATGTTTGAACTACTTTATTATTGTTGTGTGTGTGTTCGTTTTTGTATTCATATTTGATAATGAGGCAGTGATGGATGTTCAGGTGAGACATTGAGGGGACATGAGAAGCTTTATCCTGGCGAGGCGTTTAGACGCAGCCATGGTGACGCTTTTTTTTCTCTCTCTCTCTCTCTCTCTGATTCTGAGCCTCCCTTTGCAACCGATTAGTTTAAGTATGAGGCTGTCGTTGCCGATGATGCTTTCTCTTTCAAATTGCCAAACAGCTCGCTATATATATCTATCTATCTATCTCTCTCTCTCTCTCTTTGATCATCCATGAACCCCATCATCATTATCATCTTCTTTTTTTTCTTCTTTTTTTTCCTCTTGTGGGTATGGCGAGGCAGTGATGATGCTTTCTGTTATTGGATCAGACATTGAGTGAAGAAGAGCCGTGTCCTGGCGAGGTGTCTCAGTCTCTGTGGTCTCTTGACGCAGCCATGGTCATGCTCATGCTCACTCTCTTGTCTGAAAAAAGGCGAATCTGAGCCTCTTCTTCAACCCTCAACCCCACAACACGTTTCTTTTCCCCTCTTTCTTAAAAATCATTACTTTTTCACCATCGATCCATATTGCCCGTGCATTTTTTTTTTACAGCTATTATTGTTACCTTTGCTTATTATTTCTTTATGTTTTTTCTTTTTTTGGGAGTTTCGAACATTTTCCCCAAATTCACCACTAGGGTTTTTTCTGAGGACAACAAACAATTATCGTTACAATTACACTTCCATTTGTATTCTCCTTCAGTTTTCAATACTTTAGTGGTGCTTTTTATTCCTAATGACTTTTGGCTGAGATTAATTATGGTCAATCTGTCCGGTTTCTGTGTAAATCTGTATGCTCAATGAATCCATGAAAAGTACAGAGAGAGACTCTCGAGGAATGAATGATATTTTCTTTATCTTCTAACTGTGTCAACTGCTACAGAATTTTTTTTTGAGTTTGTTATTTTGCTGAATTGTGGATAACTTTATTTTTTCTTATCTCATATGTTTCAGCTGGTGCAAGCAAACACGAGAAGTCAAGTTATTAAGAATCTATATAAATATAAGTTTACTGAGACTACTACTCAACGGGGATAGATTTCTTTTATGCATCATGCCTGGTCTCCTCAACCATCTCATTGACGAGAACTGGTCATACAGTTAGAACTTCATTATGGCTTTGGGACACTGTACGGTGATAACTCTTGTAATTATTTGTAATTGTTATTAAGTGCGTATCTAAGGAGATGAACCGGAGCATTGATAAAGCTATTCTTTCATGATTGAAAGGTTATGGGTTCGAATCGAGTAAACAACTTATTTGTAAATATGCAATGGTAATACCTCCATCCCACATTCACTAGTAACCTATTTGTAAATATGCAAGGGTAATACCTCCATCCCACACTCACTAGTTGGGTCTATCGGAGAGTGATTCCCTTAACTATATGGTATTGTAAATAAATATGTAGACATTGTATGCCCCCATTATTCTTGTCTTGTATCCTCTATATTTTTAGAATGAACATATTGATCTTTTGTTTGTCAATCTGAACAGTAGTTTATGTTCTCATTATTCACTTTCGTATAGCCCACTTTTACTTAACGAAGGTGGTTGTAAAATGTATACCTCTATAGTCCGTTTGCTTGTAGGAGTGAACATTTCATATATACAAATTTCAAGCGTTTTTTATTAGAATGTTTTTTACCTTCAGCTTTAAGAGTATACTGAACAGGCTCCAAACAGTTTTATTTCATCTAAGATTTTCATTAATTTTTTCTGTTAATTTCTTATTCTAATATTCAATGCTTAGTCTTATTTCTTCAAACAACATCTTTAAGTATACTTGAGCTATGCTGCGTACGGGATGCAAGAGAAGGCTTTGTACTAGCCACTTTTCTCAACGAAATGTATGGTTGAAGAATCTGAGAAAGATTAAAAAAAATAAAAATAAAAATAAGAAAAACAAAGGAAAGAAAGAAACTTAATCTAATGTAAACCGTGAGGAACTTATAAGTGACAAGGGAGACAATTTAGAAATGTAAATGGCAATAAAACGCGCATTACCAATTTTCACCTGTACATTTTTCTCTTCCCCCTGTATTCTATCGGCAAGTACACCCTAAATAAGTTGCTAAAAGAGAATTCAAGGAGAATTAGGTTATTTAATTCTTAAGTATTTTGAGACTACCTCACCGGTCTGCTAAAAACATAGCATAACCGCTAACAAAAGGACGAGGACGTGAGTTTAAATTATGCTAAGCGATCTGAGGATTTTATTGGTGGGTGATTTGTAATCCTTCCACAAATCTTCAAAGAGGTTGGGGCCTCCCTCGACTCCGGTGGGATACTAATGTCTAATCCTACCTAAACTTTTAGTAATAAAAAAAAATAGCACAACCTGATATCTCATTGCATTAAATTTAAGGAAAAAATGTGTCTTTTTAAATGATACAAACTTTGATCCTTCTAAGAGAGATATAGACACAAAGAGATGAGACTCACACCCCTTTGTGTCTATCTATCTTTTAAAATGATATAAGTTTGTATATTCTAAAAGGACGCACACTTCTCCCAAGTTGTAGGAAAAATGTTTGTGTTATGTTACAGAGATTCGTTTTACGTGCCAGAATTTTTTTTTGCTGTGCGCCCCACAAAATGTTGTGAGTGTAGAAATTTTTTTTTGTTTATGTTAAATTATAGATGATAAACCCATTAAGTTTTTAACGTTTAAAAGAAATCTTGAAGTTGTTAACTGCTAAAAGTAATACTCTCAAAGCAAATAAGGATTTTCCGATATGGGAAAAAGTCAGGCTTCAACTCCTTCGTCTTTAGTACTTGAAGGTGTGATGGGAGGAACTCCATTTGTGACTTTCCATTACTACTTCCATGTTGGTTGGACGCGGTGAGAGAATGGAATCATCCATGCAAATATGCAATGCACAAGACCAAGTCAGTGGCATCTTCAACCGCTAAGCTCGTATTCACATGGCAGCCAAATGTTCCCTCTGTTAACTCGATCTGTCTATGAACAATTAACAAGACCCGGTCCTTAAGTTTGAATAGTGGACATTCAAGGATTCACCAAATCCATTCGATTATTTTGATGATTTCATTTCAAACAGAACATCCTCTTCGCATGATCCAAAATTTGAAGGATTGTTTAACAGTAGCCGGCTATCCAGCTTTTGCCACACTCTACTAGTTTATTCACTTTATCACCAGAAGAATCATTAGACTAAATAAAATAATAACCTGATGACCCGGTCTTGCTAACGATAAAGATTTTAAAAAGTTCAACCTGTTTTGGGTTTTGGATTTGATGCACAGTCAACCCAAGTTCGAGTTAGGCTGAACCTTTCACTGTACAATTATCTAGCACCGATACCAACACGGGACACGTTACACGACACGATACGACACACGTTAATACTACAAAATATTAGATTTTGACACGGTTAGACACGTTTTGATATTAAAAAATATTTTTAATTTATGTAGTATATATTATATTTAATATTCAATAATTTTAAAAAATGATGTTAAACTTATAATACTCATCAATTTTGCAAAGAAACATAAGATATCCCAAATATTTATACTAAATTCAGTAAAATGATAATCCTAATCCAATGAATCTAACAGTTAGAACTAAAAACGCAACGCAATCTTTGAACCAGTTTTTGAGTTTCTACAATGCTGTTAGACATAACAGGTAAGGTTTTTGAAGTGTGGATACTTCTTACCTTTAGAACATCATTCATTCAAACTGCCATTGGATTTTTTAAGCTCATGTCTTGATGACAACTTGTGATTATTTTAATATTATCCTCATGTATATAAGATGAATGCCTAAGTATCCCACATGCATCAAAGTGTCCTGTAATCATTCATTCCCTCCACATTTGGAACCATTCAATTCACTCGCAGAGATGGATTTTGTAAGTTGTGCACTGCTCATTCTGTTGACGTGCGCCACAATTCATGTTCTTTGTTCATTCCTTGTAAGAAGCAGAAAACCAAACTACAAGCTTCCACCGGGACCTTCCCCACTTCCCATTGTAGGAAACCTACTTGAACTGGGTCACAAGCCTCACGAGTCGTTGGCCAAGCTGGCTAAGATTCACGGCCCTGTAATGAGCTTAAAGCTAGGCCAAATAACAACTGTAGTGGTCTCTTCAGCTGAGATGGCCAAAGAGGTGCTCCTAACCCATGATCACTCCTTGTCAAATAGGACCATCCCTCAGTCAGTCTCAGTTCTAAACCACGAGAACTATAGCTTGGCCTTCATTCCCGTTTCACCACTTTGGCGAGACCTGAGGAAAATATGCAATGGTCAGTTATTTTCACACAAGACTCTTGATTCCAGCCAAGATGTTAGACGTAAGAAAGTGCAACAACTCCTCACTGAAATCCACCAAAGCAGCCAAATTGGTGAAGCAGTGGACATTGGAACAGCAGTTTTCAAGACCACCATCAATTTACTATCAAACACCATTTTCTCTGTGGATTTGGTTCACTCTGCTGGTACAGCATGTGAGTTCAAGGACTTAGTGACGAACATCACAAAACTGGTTGGAACACCAAACTTGGCGGATTATTTTCCTGTCCTGAAGATGTTTGACCCACAAGGCATCAAAAGACATCAGGCCAAGAACGTTGAGAAGGTGTTGCACATTTTCGACCGCTTGGTTAACCAACGTTTGAAGCATAGGGAAGAAACAAATTTTGATAGCCACAAGGACATGTTAGACGCCCTTCTCAATATTTTTCAAGAGAACAAGATGATGGACAAAACAATGATTGAACACTTGTCGCATGTATTATTCTCCTCTCCTTAATTTTCTCTCTTTTTGTTGAATCCTTTTACACTTGGCCATATTGTTACGGATTAAATCATTAAAAAGACTCTCATCCAACGCCTTAAGGTTTTGGGTTACACCATCTTTAAACAGGTAACTCAAATGGTGGGAACTTCACATTAGTTGCACATACAAAAAGCTATATATCTATATATCCAAAAAAATGGGCTCGGCAGCACAGAGCAGACAATAATGGGCTTGTGCCATATCACGCTTCAAGCCCAAAGGCTCTTGCGTGAGGGGGTATGTTAGAGATTATAATATAAATCATTAATAAGGCTCTCACTGAACACCTTAAAGTTTTGGGTTGAAGTGGTTCTTTAACACATATCATGTGTGTTTTTTTTTTGTTGGTTTTATAATTCTCATTTAACATGAGAATTATAATTTTCCTTCACACCCTTCGATTTCCGTGTTGAGATGAGCCCTACATATAATTTTTTCTAACACGGGTCCCACATGCCTTTTATCTCCATAACTATATATTGAATATAGGTGTGTGTGTTTTATAACAACTGCTGACTTAGTTTACAATTTATTGAATATAGGATCTGTTTGTTGCGGGAACGGATACGACCACATCTACACTAGAATGGGCAATGACTGAGTTAATATGCAATCCAGAGGTTATGTCAAAAGCAATAAAGGAACTCGAACTAACCATTGGTAGAGGTAACCCTGTTGAGGAATCAGACATTGCTAGACTCCCTTACTTGCAAGCTATAATAAAAGAGACCTTTCGCTTGCACCCGCCAGTTCCATTTTTACTGCCTCGAAAAGCTGAGAGAGATGTGAACATATGTGGCTACACCATCCCAAAGGATGCACAAGTGCTAGTTAATGTGTGGACTATTGCCAGGGATCCAACCATTTGGGACAATCCAGAATTGTTTTATCCGGAGAAGTTCCTAGGATCGAATATTGATGTGAAAGGCCATAATTTTGAGCTTGCACCCTTTGGTTCTGGGCGGCGAATATGCCCCGGCATGCTGTTGGCGATGAGGATGTTGCTCTTGATGTTGGGTTCATTGCTCAGTTCCTTCAATTGGAAACTTGAAGATGGCATGAAAGTAGAGGATATGGACATGGATGATAAATTTGGTATCACCTTACAAAAGGCTCAACCCTTGCGAGTTGTTCCAGTGAAAATAAGCATTTAAGGTGGCATGCATATGCATTTGTAATGTCTTGTGTCTTGTCTCGTTCCGAAAGTTCATTTTTTCATTTATTGTAATTGCAGATATTATAATTAAAATAAATGTATTCGTGTGATTACATTGGGGGTAAGAAAAATTAATTGACAATATATATTATGTAAGCTTGTTTATGAAAGAAGAACAAGGCATTGTGATCATACAAATCTTACAATGGCGTGCAACTTTTTTCAAACTTAACAAGTAAGTTGTAAAAAGAGAATATTAATTATGAAGGTTGAATATGGCATCCCTAAAGTATTCGACATTGCATGGTGGAGTACTTAAGCTGTGTCAACTTTCGCTTAGTTAGGCCTGATACACTATCGAGACACGTATATTAGAAGGCATGTGCTTGAGATCCGATGGACACAATAGCTGACACAAATTCTTTATGGTAATGGCATACATATTGTGTGTGATATTATCACTTGACAAAAAGTTCTACGTAGTTCAAACAAGCAGGCAATTAATAGTTAGCTGAAGCACGTCTGGGTGAAATGGACGTTCATTCAAGACAGAATAAATTCTGCACCCTGAATCAAATCAAGCTCTAACGTTCCATGTTCTTTGCAGTTGCCGTTTGTTGACCTGCTTTTGCATTCCTCTCTTCTTCTTTTTTGGAATATTTTGCCGCAAAAGCACACAAAATATGCAATAGACTTTCATATGCTGTTTGGTAAAGGGGAAATGAAATGCAAAGAAGGGGCGAAGATAATGAGCCTAAACTAACTAGATACCTTGTACATTATCCTCTTCCATTATTTTCCTTCCATTTCTTGTGGACCAAACATATCTCAACATGAGAGAAACAACACCATCAAAATCAAGCTACACTTTAAAATTAATGAGTAAAGGAAATCAAGACTAATCAATAAGGATTGTCCATAGGTTGATGATAGTTGGTCATACAAATCACAACTACATCATTATTATAGCTATACATAACACAAGCACATCAAACTATGAGTCCTCCTTACTTGCAACCTCCAAACCATTACCTGCAAATACAATATAGTCATTCATATTAGGAGCGTAGGGCCAGTCACCAAATCTTGGACAATTATAATGCCAAATTTTACTAATATCTAAATGAAGAGTGGCAGTTTATTTGTCAATCAAAATATATTTTAACGATCAAAATTAAACGAACATTACCATCGGGATCGAAAAAGAACACTTGTTTGATCTTCCCATTAGGTAGGGATCTCTCAAAAGTCTGGATACCCTTATCCTGCATAAACAAACTCAAGCATCCACTCAATTTACAATCTTACACACACGGTGTTAAGTGCAGAGAAATACCATACTAAATTTGGTTTAAAAAGGTTGAGAGCAGATTCTAGTATCAAGTATGATTGCATTTTACATGACTTTACCAGCTATTCTCTTTCCAAACAAAGGCTATTCCAATAAACAAAAATAAGCAATTATCAGTTATCATCACCACAATCACTGTCTGCTAAGATGCATAGTTAAACATTGTAAAGAACCGATTCAACCACCCCTCACACGAGAGCCCACGGGTTTGAAGAGTGAACGATGCACAATCCCACCGACCTATACAAAGAAAGAAATCCCACTAGAAAAAAAGTGGGGGCTGTATACCGTGTTGAGATATATAGTCTCACATTGGTTGGATGAACCGATGAACAACTGATGTGGAGTTTATAAGGCCTTGGGCACTCCCACCCTTTGAGCTAACTTTTGGGGTGGTAGCTTTTGGGTAGTGTATCCAAGGTTCTTACACACTGAGGCTATGATATGAACCAATTCAACCCCAAAACTTAAGTTATTAGGTGAGGCTACGTTTTCTTATATATCTAAACAAATCTAGAAGTCAATTCATTTCGAAATTTTGCATCTCACTTCTCAATGCCACATCCAACCCAAACCTCACATCATTTTCAAAACTCCGAATAGTTGATGAAATAAATACCTTGAGAGTGTGGAGGAAGGATTGGAAATTGGAGACGGAGAAGCAGAGATGGTGACCTCTGGGGAGATGCGAGGGATCGGCAACGGGTGACGTGGCACTCCATGGACCTTCAGGGAGGTTGTTGGTTGGATTGCGCTCGATGAGGTGCATATACACACAAGACGACGGAAGCCGCAGCCATACAACCTTGAATTCTCCGAAGTCAGGGCTTTCCACTTCCTCGAACCCGAATATCTGTACCATGATATCATCATCTAACGTTGTCAGTTCATATTTGATTACACAAACAAAACAAAACAAAACAAAAGAAGGTCGCTCACCTCTTGGTAGAATTTGGCGAGGCGTTTTATGTCGGAGGATTCTCGAGATATATGGTTGAGGCTCACTCCTTCTGCTGCCATTTTTTCTGCTTATTCTCTATTCTCGTTTTAGGGAAAGACGTTTCCCCCTTTCTTTATTGCCACCCTATAAAACAGATCAGATAATAAAATAGTGGAAGTATCCTTTACAAAAAAAAATCGAATTTTTTTACGAATTACACAATGTTCTCGTAGTTGTTTTCTCAAGAGGAATAGAGGATACAACGTAGTTTATAAATAAATTTTTTTTGTAAATATAACTTGTCCCAATAAAATAAGAATAAAATAAGGGAGAAAAATATTATAACAATTAAGTTGTGTTACTATTATGTTACTACCAATCAATCTCACCGTTACATCGATTATGTTGATTGAACGATTATATTTATTTTCATTTTTGTATGGTCATAATTTCTCAAATTTAATATTTTATATTTATTTCCACCTTTATATGGTTATGATTTCTCATATTTAATGTTTTCACTTTAAATATGGCGAATCAGAACCATACAAAAATAAAAAAAATATAAAGGTTTAATTAAAAACTTAAAATATTCAAAACTTCTTTGTTACAATATTTCTCTCTAATTTTTTTAGAAAACAAAAACATGTGTAATTTGTAAACTTATAAAAAAAAATTATAAATATAACCTGCACTTATTATTATTACTTTTTTGGTTGAAATTATTTTATATGACAACAAGTTATGTTACTATATTTTTTGTCACCGTTAGATCGCCTATGTTGACAACATTATATTTTTTATTTGGTTATAATTCCCAAATTTAAAGTGAAAGCATTAAATATGGGAAATCATAACCATACAAAAGTAGAAATAAATATAAAATATTAAATTTGAGAAATCATAACCATACAAATATGAAAATAAATTTAACCGTTGGATCAACATAAGCGATCTAACGGTGAAATTAATTGGTAATAACATGATAATAACATAACTTAGTTGATACAATATCCTTGCCTTATAATAAAAATAAAAACATGTCAAGAGTTTACATATTTTTAGCAGTCAACTCTTCTTGTTTGTTCGTTTTTTCATCATTTCTTTTGAAGTAGGATTTGATACTTTTTTTTTTCTTTCCTTTTTTTGTTTGTTGACAATTTCATTTTTTAAGAGTTTTAGGCAAGAGTGATCACAGGTTTTGGGTAAATTCTTGTACTGGAATGTCGCAACGGAATTTACCATTAGTTTGTTACCGTATATTGAAGCAGGTCAAGTAAAATAATTCATGACAATAAATGCAAAATATTTTAAAACAAAATAGAATAAAACATTTTTCCTTTTTAGGCTTCCCATATATAGTTAAAAAGGTAGAACTAATTCCCTGTCCAACTCATTGATCTCATCATTCCCCACATTTCGCACATCCTTGTATCCAATCCCATACACTCCACATATGTGTATATATGTATCTCTACTTCCTCTCATTTCTCCCCCACTCTGTGTGTTGTCTGGATAAATCTCTCTCTTCCAACACACACAGAGACAGAGGTGCTTCCGATGATGGATTCCATCAATGGGAACCACCCTGCACGTGAGGGAACAGAACCTGTCTCTAGGATTCTCCTGCAAGAAGATATCATTTTGCTTCTCTCTCGTTGGTATGCCCTTCAAATGGCCGTCCAGAACAAGTGGGGTGGCACCGACTCCCTCCAGAAATTCCACCACCTTGCTGCTGATATATTCTCTTGGTTCTCCAAATCCAATGGTCGTCCACTAATTCTTCTATGCACTTTTTTTTTTCTTTCCATTATTGATTCATTCACTCCGGCACATTTTTTTTTTCTATTTTTCTCTCTGTTTGGCCTTCATTATGTCTCATGTATATGCTTTTGCTTTGTTATCTGAATTACAGCACCGGTTTCTGTCGAAGATTTAGAAAATATGCTCCACGAATCTATGTTGCTTACATTCAACACAGAGATAGAAGATGGCAGCATTGAACAGGTGTACAAATATACACACCCCTTTGGCTCTAACATTGTCTATTAACGTTAATATTACATTTTTCCTTCCACATGTAATTTTGCCATATTTTATATGTTTGTCAATGTTTTCTATCCGTTTAATTATGTGATTGGAAACTTTTTTTCTTTTTCTTCTTCATTTGTTTTAAGAAATGGTCTGCAATGGTTTGTTATGATTGAATATCCATACAGATGCAAGAGACAACCATATTTGTGTATCTACAAAAAAACTTTTCTTTTCTATTCTTGCTTTCTCGCTCTTTCTCCTTTTCTCTTGATCTACATTTCATACGAACTATCAAAGACTATTTATAAGCTATAAAACTGACCAACATAACTCCACACATCACACCCTCATTACTTTATAACTGACATAACTGACTCATTACTCTATAAGTGACTCATTAACATTCTAATTGACATTATTGACTCATTAATATTCTAACTGACATTTAAAATTTATCCCAACATGGTTGATAGGGGTACATAAATGAATGCATTTTGTCACCCTGTGAAGCATAGACATTAAAAGGAGTCACTTATATATATGAAATTTGTCTATAATATGTGATTTGTGTATGAACACATCTTATTAAGGATGTTCAAGGAAGTGCTGAAAAATGAAGTTTGATTTTTATTTTTCTTTTACTTCCTGGACCTTGGAAGTAGGAGTAACTTTGCAAGTTGTATCACTATCAAACATATCCAACTGCATTCTTGAAATTGTGCTTCATAATTACATCACATATGGCCAAATTTTTGCAGCAACAATGTCCCTTTTTCTGCTGTCACATTAGCATCCTTGAAATTGTGCTAATGTTTCCCAGTAATGCAACTAGGTAGCAGAACAGTTGATGGCTATCCATGAAGAGTACTTGTTACGTCTCTGAAAGAAAGAATCGTGCTCTAAAATAGAAGCTTGCCCTTCATAAGCAGATATGTGGCTATGGTAAACCTTGTCAGTCTTTGGTTCTCTTTCTCTTATTATCTAGTTAACAAGGAGAAAATTAAACCTTTTCACAAATTCCTTCTCATGCATTTTTATGGCTAGGCTTTGGTCACCACCTTGGATCTTCCTGTTCACCGGAATGGGGAAATTGACCTTCAGGTTGACATGTGACCTTAGTTGAAACTAATTCATATACGAAAATTGTAGTTCTCTAGATAAATAAACTTCATTAACTCAATCAAAGGGAAGACAATGAAGCAGATTACAAGTGGCAGATAAATCACAATCAATTACCTGAAAGAGCAAAACCACCTTTGCACACAGTAAAAGCGTTTGTTCTTTAAGAATCTCTTGAGGACCACATCGATGTTCTTTTAGAATGACCAGCTCGAATAAAACCAATGTTGAATGTTGGAATCATTAGTTTTTAACATGGAAAATTTATTCTTTACTGCCAAATGTTTATGCAGTCATAGGCTAAATAATCATGTATTTCTTTTGAGATAGAATAGATGTACCAAATAATTTTCCACATGGAGCTTTTGGGTGTGATAATTGATTTTTAAGCAACTATATAAGCAGAAGTTAGAAAATGAAGACAAGGATATAGCTAATGGAGCAATGTCAAAAAAAAATGTTTTTTTCAATTTTGGAAATAATTTGAAGCCTAGCCTAATATTAACTAATTTAACTACTAAGTCGATGTATAACTTGTAACAACTTCAAAATAAATCACAACAATGGAGAGTGCGAATCAATTCAAAAATTGAATGCCACACCAGTTTCAAATAGCATAACTTCATACTGTTATATATGATTCGTATACTGTCTTTATGATATTGTTAGGCCAGGAGAAAGGATACTTGATGAATTGATCTTGGATTATTAACATGAGAGAATTTCAATCCAAATATATATTAGGACTGAATAGAAGTCCAGATATGCTTATTTCAATACAAATATATATTCATAGTCGCCACTTGTTATATTACATTTTTATTCATTCAAACACTTAATTCTATTTCAATTCATTCATATGGTCATATAATTGCCGTGCTTTTTAGAAGAACATAATATAATATCGCTAACGAGAAATGAAGGGAACTTCAGCTTCTTTAAATAGTACAAGATAATTTGCTCGGTTGTTCAAAATCATCATCCAGCTTATTACTATATCATGCTTACCATCTTCAGTCATCAGGTTTGCTCAATGAAGAAGTTATGATAGTTGTGTTGATTGTGCCTACGTAGGTTGCAAAATCAACCTTTTGGACATCCACATGCCTCTGAAGAGAGAAGCCAACAGAAAACCATTAATTTAAACTTCTGGACAAATATAAACAGAGCAATTTCAAAGAACTTGTATGAATAGGAACAACTCATGCTTTAAAATTGACAATATTTGGTCTTGTTTGAGGCTTTATTAGTTATCTACTAGAAAATTTAAACTGAAGAGATCTATGTGTAAAGGTAAAAAGTCAAAACGCAGTGTTATAAGCACTTTTAAAGATGAGATGTTGTATAGTAACATGCTAAGACATGTCATATCTTTCCTCTATTTTGATAGGCCAACTGAAAATGTAATTTTTTTTAACCAAATTAGCTTTTAATTAAAATTAATTATGATTCTTTGTTTATTATCACTTTGCTCACCAATGGTGATGAAGCAGCTCGAGAGTCCCGGCCGGTGGCTCGTATTCAAGTTTGGTTGATGAAGAATTGAAAAGTTCAACTGGTTCATTCTTATAGAAAAAGCAATAGATGCACAGATTGGTTATCTAAGTACCCCTTATCATTCATTAGATACTAGTTTTTGTTCTTTCCCTTCCCCTCCTCATGCGATTTGGTTATTGTATTTAGATGATTTTATTGAGACTTGTTCTATGCGTAGGATTTCCTTGATCCAGTCTCTATGGGGTTTTTCCCCTATAGATTACCAAAAAAAAAATCACTAATGAGGAACAAATTACTCCCTCAAAATACAATTATGCCTTAAAACTCAATCATTGTTGTTGTTAGGGGTGTAAAGGGGACAAGTCAAGCTAGGCTCTAGCCTAAGAGTCCGTTTGGTTGGGTTTTTTTTCTTTTCAAAAACTGTTTTTTTTATTAAAAAACACTTTTATGGAAAAAGTCTATTTGCATGCTTGCTTTTAAAAAAAAGCAAAAGTTATAAAAAAAAAGTCAAAAATCAATTTTTTTAAAGCTAAAAATGTTATCTTCTAAAAAAAGTAGAAAACAAAGGCGAAATATTTTTTCAAAAATTTAAATAGCTTTAATCTTTGTAAAAAAACACTAAAATAAGCAAGACATGAAAAGCAGTAAGTTTTTTTGTAAGCCCATCAAAACAACCTCTAAATAGGTTAGTCCTCTGTAAAATATTTTGAATCTGACCTAACCTCTTAAATTGGTGCACACTAAAATATTGATCTTGCCTGGCTTGCTTTTTTAAAATACAAAGTCTGGTATGGCGTTTCAGGCCTATCAGGCATAGTAAGATGACATATAAATTATTCAATACTTTTATAATATATTTTCATAACTTTTTGTAATAAAGTGGAGCTAGTGAATTTAATTAAAATTAAAATTTAAAGTTACTGAGATTAATAAAATTATGTACACCTACAAATTCTAAAATATAAAAAGCAATTGAGCTAATGTTAACTACAAACCACAAAAACCTTGAGATGTGTGATATATATTCTTACAATGAAATAATCCATATCGTTGTTTGCTTTTGAAGTGAAAAACAAAAATTAAATAACTCCATGGCAAGACATTGTTCTAGGAGAAATAAAAATAACAAATTGTTCAAAATTAGATATCATAATAGTGAGTCATCTTCAATAAAACATGATAATAAATTATAATATGATATTACATACATAATATAATGTAATATGAAGCACATAAACATAATATTAAAATCTTGAGCACTTATGGTATATAATTCTAAAGGTACACAGAAATAACAAAAGATGGAAAATTTAACCCAACTGTTGTTAGGATCATCTAAAATTCTCTTTACCTTCTCATAATCATGTAATCTCATAATCCTATCTTCCTATAATAGAAGTTTTTTTCTTGGAATTATTATATAATTAAGTGTTGGCTACATATGAAAAATAAATTATATATGCAGTGAATGTTTAAATTCTATTTGAAATAAATTATATATAAAAAATATCTATAAAAAATTATATGTCAAAAATAAATGTTGACTAGTTTACAATTTTGGTAGTCTTCATAAGTTTAAAGGTAAGCATGCATTGCAATTTATAAATTAAAACTCATCTTGGGTAATGCATGTGTGGTAAATAAGCAAATTTTATTTGTAATTTATTTGAACCTCTGGAGTTTATTCAATTAATCTTATCATTTATAAATTATAAAATATAGACAAAGGTACACCATTTTATACAGAAAAAATTTATTCAATTTAATAAAATCATATATAAAAATTAATAAAAAAAGTTTATTTTAAAATGTAGGTGCCAGGAGGTTCACATACTAGGCCTTGCAAAATAGATTTGTGACTTGATTTTTAAGTAAGTTATGTAATAGATCCAAACCTATTATATTTATTAAATAAGTCAAGTTAAATTAAAAGAAGGATGTGATTAAATCTTTGGTGCTACTATAACACCTAAATTCAGTGTTACATTAGCACCAAAGATTTATTCCAAGTTCGGGCCACAGGCACTTGACAAGTGAGCTGAGCCATTTATAGTGTCACCCGTTTAAAATAGTGTCACCCATCTAAAATAGTAAAAGGCCTACTACTCTCACCACAGCCACCAGTCACCTTGCACCGCCACCAACAACTCCCGAAATTCCGTTTCCCTTTTATCCTCTTCCTCCAATAAACCAAGATGCAACAGAAAACAAGTTCTTATAATAAGAATTGTTATGCAAACATGATTAATCTAACCTGTGATCGTTGTTATTGACACAATGACAATGTCACTCAGTCTCTCATACTGCATTCTCGACACTAACCCATCACGCAACATGCGCATGGATGACCTCAAGGGAAGTAGAAAATTTGAGATCAATATAATTATTATACTCAACATTCGATGTTCCGGGTTCAATTTAATATTATTATTTTGTTAAGATCAATATGGTGAGAATTATATATTTTTTTGTGTGTGTGGAGAATTTATAATAATATCTTTTGAGAAGTAAAAGGACTCTGAAGGGAAGTAGAAAACTTGAGAAATAATATTAGAATATTTGTAAGGGAAGCATAAGTTTACAAAAATATTTTATAAATTTTTGCAAATTACATTATATTATCGAGAGAACATAATGTAATCGTGAGGACAATTTGTAGATAAAAAGTTTGTAATATAACCGTCTTCATATTTGTATTTTAACGTAGGGTTTTATAAAAATTATGTTGTAGGAAAAGTGATTGTATTATGTTATAGAGATTCATTTTGTGTGCCATAATTTTTTTGGTCCCACAAAATATTATGTGTGTAATAAACTTTGGATTTATCATCTATCATTTAACATGATCAAAAAAAATTTCCTATAATATTTTATGGGATTCACAACAAAAAAACTCCAACACGTAAAATGAATCTCTATAAGATTACGGAATCAATTTTCCTTGCGACTTAAAAAATTATGTGGTGATGTGAAATGATGATGAATGGAACCCCTTTAACTTACTAAGAAATTTTTTGACTGAGAGTATAGGTAACCGAGGAGGCCAGTAAGTTGAGTAGTACTGACCTTTGCCTTGATAAGACGTGATCTTTCATTCTTTCTTCAGTCAGGTCCTCTGTATCTGTATTGGGAGGCCTACTAGAATTAAAAATATATGAATTACGCATTGAGAATATAAAAAATAAAAGTGACCAGAAAATAAATATAAATTAAGGGAGTGATGTGTTTCTTTCTACCACACTTACTTGTGTTTCTACCCAGGGTCAGGGTGGTGTCTGTGCTGTTACAATTTCTCTCTTCATTTTCATTCATTTCTCTCTTCCTTCTGTTCTGTGTGAAAGTGAAACCAAACCAGGATGGATTCCCAAGCCCAACCACGTTGCCTTTCAAATTCTCCTATTAATGACTCTGACACTGAGACTTCTACAATGGTTGATGCCTCGCCCATGCTCCCACTCTCGTCCATTGCTCCTGACAACACTCCCACCAGGTAAAGCTTTCACCTTTTCCATTCTTCATTCTTCACTTTCGGTTCCTCATATTTTGTAGTATGTCATTTTTCTTATTTTATTTTCTTTTTTATTTAACTAAGCGAAAACAAGAGCAAGAAAATTCAATGCTCATGTTTTCTTCTACAAATTTGTTTGCATGGAGTATACTAATGGGGGTTATTTGATTTTATGACTTAAAGGGGAAGAAATCGATCCTTTCTCTCATCGGACTACAGTATGGGATGATTCTAAAATAAGGAGTGACTAAAAAGGGAGATGGATATACTCTGGTTGGTTTAGACTTTAGAAAAATGTTGCATGCAGAGCTTAAGATAAGAAAATGTTGCATGCAGAGCTTCAACTAAGAAAATGTTGCATGCAGAGCTTAAACTAAGATTAAAGGAGCAATCCTCCTTTATTTGTCTCAAACTAGTCGGGGTCGTGGTTGATGAACAGTATAAAAAGATAATGGTTAATGCTTAATGTCATATTTGAATATTTAGAGCTTATTAAAAAAAATATTGGAAGTAGTATCGTTTTAAAGTTTAAACTATTGTTGGGTCATGGTCGTGATATTTTTTTTATAAGTGTTGAGATATATATAGTCCCACATTCATTGAATAGCAACTAATGTGGCCTTTATAAGGTCTTGGGCACTCCCACCCTTTGAGCTAGCTTTTGGGATGGTGTATCTCAAGGTTCTTGCCATGTAAAGACCTCGCCGCCCCCCACTTTCTCAAAGGGTGGAATTTGCTTATTCAACTAATGTGGGACTATATATCTCAATAGTTGAATATTTAGAGCTTATTAAAAAAAATATTGGAAGTAGTGTCGTTTTAAAGTTTAAACTATTGTTGGGTCATGGTCGTGATATTTAACATATTAAGCTCAATTCCTAAGTAAGCAATGAATGAAATCAGCAACTATTTTTCCTTTGTGTTTTGGTGATCATTTACATATTAGTTGGTTGTCATTTGCATAATGGAAGTGACTTCAGTAGAAAGATTAAGTTTTAAAAAAGGAATTCCATTTACATCATCAAAGTAATTTTACAAGCACATGAATGCGTGTACATTTTATGCATGTGCTAATACAGGAAGTTATGCGCTTGTGAGGTCTTTTCAGCGCTTGATATTGTCTCCTGTTAGTGTATATCCTTGGTGAACGGTGCTCTAATTGATAATATTGCCTGTAGGGATGTGATAAAGAAGAATACCTTTAATCTTCAGCCAGTGTCACCATATGCTTCTGGTGAAGGTTTGCCATATGCACCTGAAGGGTGGCCTAATCCTGGTGACATATGGGGTTGGAAAGTAGGGAAAAGGGCATCCAGATCTGGCTACTACCATGATAGATACTTGTCTCTTCCAAGATCACTTCAGAAGTCTCACAAGGCGTTGAGATTCCAAAGCAAACCTGATCTTATACGTTATCTTGAATCGAATTTTCCCAACTTGGAACTTGAAGCATTCTTTGCTTCATTTAGCTGGCAGGTTCCCTCAACTGAGATATCCCCCACAAAAGGTTAGCCCTTAACAGTTACACAATTTTCAATCTAGTGTTGTTTTTTTTATTCATTCTTGCATTATTATTTTTTAATATTTGATTGTTTGTATTAAGTAATATCTTGGTTTTTAGTAGTCTCATTCTACTTTTTAATTTTTCTTCTTATTTAAAAGTCTGTCTACTTGTCCCAGTTTACGTTGATGTGTTCATGCTTTTATTCCATGATTGTCATAAGCCTGTGATTGTTCAACATTCATTCCCACCAAAATGGTTCAGGATCTTTATTTGTTGTCAATGGCTTCTGTTCTTTATTCTTCTCCTTGTATGAGGCTGAATAATAGGATGCTAGTAATCACTTATATTTTGTATATTTCCTCTATTTCTTATGCGTGGCGGGTCTAATGAAAGTGTAAAAGGCCTAAAAACCCAAAAACATCGCACAAATGATTCACACGGTACTAAGCCAACTCTAGGTGCATGTTGCCTTTCTAAATAGCTTGGAATATTAAGGTGATTAGGTGAATATTTTAGTCCTAGAGAGGAGCAAATATCTGCTATAGCACACAGATCAAAAGTTGACTGCTACCTTATATACTTGCGTTACCCTCTTCATTTTATATGTTTCTTGTTCTTTGATGTATTTTAATTTGCCTGTATGAGCTGTCTAGCTGCACCATCTTTATTCATTCCTCTTCCAGGAAAGTCACTGGAAACAGGACAAGATGCCACAGAAGAGATTACTATCCAGGGAAAGCTAAAACGGAAACCACAACTTAGCAATCAACCTTCTCGGAAATCTTCCAGGCTAGTTCATGTTCGTCGACGTTTACCATCTCTTGTTCAAGATGCGAATGATGTCATTGACTTGTGCTCTTTGAACGAAGAGGCAAGCACTGAAAATAATCTTGTTGCTGTCTGTAATTTGGTTGATTCTAAAGATGCATCAGGTGTGCAGACAGCAGCCCAGAAATCTCCCAATGTAACTATTACAGAGAATTTTGATGAATATCTTAATACTTTGGAGGATATACTTGTTCTGCCTCATAATGATACTTCATCATCTGATCCTGTGCTTCATGCTATCACTCTGGAAAATGAAATGAGCGAGTGCAGAAAGAAGCTTTCTTCCATTCTTGCAGTGGACTTCACTTCTTTGGTGTCTTCTAATAATAATCTTGTCGAAATCGCAACACTTGCATCACAACTTAGTAAAGATCCTAGCCTTAGCATTGATCAACTGATAAAGTTAAAGTTGGTGGAAGATATTCCTTTTGCCGGTGAGGCTTTGCAGGAGGCCACAAGAACCATTGAGGAGGCAGACAAGTTCTTTGCTGACCTTGAGGCAAAGAAGCATAAAGTTTCTAGTCTCAAAAATGAGTACAATGAATTGAAGGAAAAAGTGGCCAAGATACAGGTAGAAATAGAAACAAGCTCTTTAGCCATACAAGAAATTGATGATCAACTTTTGCAACTTCAATCAAAACGGAGGGAGATGTCTAATGCCTTTGAAACCATGCAGAAGAAAAAAGTTGAGCTGACTTCTAGTCAAACAATGCTTGCCAACTCAATTCCAACCATCGTAGGTGAGATTCAACTTGGACATTCTCAAACACCAAATTGGGAGCTGAAAAAAGCCAACTCTGCCAAGCGTGTAGCCGAGATACATGAAAGGTTCTTCTCTTTAAAAGGGTTAACATTTTAATCAAAACTCTTCTGGGGGTTCTCTCATTTTGATAAAATTACTCGTGGACTGTTACGGGTATATGTATCTATGTATAATTTTCTTGTTACTGATGGGTCTGCAGATGTGATGCAAGTTACGGACTATAATGTTTTGACCCTAGGCTATGCGACAATCTATATACTTTTTGTTAAATTACAAATATGACTAATTATGCAGCTTGCACATTACATTGTTTTATTGGGAAAAAGGTTTGTCCATTTGAAGATAAAGTTGTGTGATTTTAGCTTTTAATACTATACACTACTGATAGTATATAGTTACAGGGAAATATTTTTGTTATGTAATAGGAAAATAGTTATATAATGTTCAGTGGAGTAGCTACATCCAAACCGGCAAGGCACCTGCTTGTTTCTTTTTTTTTACTTATTATATAATTAATTATAATTAACTAACGTAAAAATTATAATTTGGCACCATCTAAATAGAAAATCAAATACTCAATACAAAGTAACAACAAATCATCTAAATGGATACAAATAATAAGGAACAAGTATAGTATGGTTATTTTTGTGTTTTACCTTTTTTTATTTTTTATTCTGTATATTTTTTTCTATTATATTTTAATCAGTTATGTTATTTATTCTTATTCCTAATATTTTAAAGGGAAAATCTCATTTTCACTCGTTGTTGTTTTGTGATTTATCATTTGACCCTCGTGGTTTTAAACTTATCACTTAGACCAACCGTGCTGAAATAATTTATCAATTAACCCCCTTGTGGTTTCAAATTTTCACTTAAACCCCTTGTGGTTTAAAAAATAAACATTTTAATAACATATTTAAAATAAATTTACTCTTTTTTTATTTTATATCCTCGTGTAGTGTAATGCATTTAGGGTTTGAAAATATTTTAAGTTATTTATTTTGAAATTAATTTATAAATTATCTTGATTTTTTAATTTTAAAATTATATTTGAAATTAAAAATATTATTTAACATGAAATTTAAAAAATATTATTTATGATAAACTAAGTGTGTATTATCAAAATAAGATATTCACTTTCTTTAAATAGATAAAATAAAAATATTTGATTGAATTTACTTTCTTGATAAAAAATAAGTGAATTTTTTAGAACTTATTTTTATTTTTTAAACCTTAATGCATTAGGTGAGGATATAAAATAAAAGAGAGGGGAGATTTATTTTCCCCTTATTTATTTTTTAAAAGTTTTATTTTTGTAACAAGGGGTCTAAGTGAAAGTATTTTTAACCACAAGGAGTCTAACTGAAAAATTGAAACCACGGGGGTTAAATGATAAATTATTTAAGCACATTGGGTTTGAGTGATAAGTTTAAAATCACTCGGAGTCAAATGATAAATCACAAAATCATAATGAGTGAAAATGAAGTTTTCCCTATTTTAAAAAAGAAAGACTTCTAAAACTTAATCACAAAAATGATTAGTTGACCATATTTCAAAATATGGACCCAATTAAACCAAATAAACACATTTAAAAGTAGGAAAAAGGGTTTGTCCTTTTTAAGGACACAAGGTTATCCTTTTAATTTTTGACACTATATTTTACTTGTAAAACATAGTTATAATATGAAGAAAAAAATTTGTTTCCTAAGTCATTTCAGCTGACATAGAGAGAGAAAAAAATTATTTTTCATATTATAACTATGTCTTACCTATTAGACATAGTGTTAAAAATTAAAAGGACACAATTTGTGTACTTTAAAAGAAAAAACACTTAACTCTTGAAAGTAACAATCATGAAACCAAATGAATAACAGGACTATAATTATGGAATATTTAGGTACATTGAACTATTGTGTTTTGGGTTATTGCACACAAAGAATAGTCAAAAATCTAATTCTCAAATGTGACAACTTTCCTTGGTGTATATAATTATATAAGTAATTATAATTGGGTCTTAGCTAAAATTGTAAGTTGACTAGCTAAAATTATAACAGTGGTAACAGATGAAGATATGGAGCTGCTTTTCGTGCAGAACTAGATAACATATTTTTTTTTCTTTTTTTTTAATAAATATTTTTTTCTTCTTAATTTCTTCTTTTTCTTCTTCTTTCGTCTTTTTCCAATTGAGGTTTTCTTCTAACCTTTTTTTCTTATTCGTACTCACCACCCGGAACCCAGCCATTCTGCAACAAGGCACGATGTTTCATTCCTTTCTTCAAGATTTTACGTATACCTGTTCTTGGAATATGCATTGGTAATTATATTGTCCGTTGACGAAAAAATTGATTTATATTTTTGAATCTTATAAAAGTGAATTTTTTGTCTTTGCTAACCATATATTGTTTATTGGGCTGTAGTTATTGATTTTATTTCTTTTGAAAATGGAGTGTTGTTTTACGTTTACCTTTTTAAAAAAAATTATTTTAATGTAGAGCTACAGTTGCTATTGGTAATGGAATTAAATTATTTATTGGTGTTATTTGTATTTTATTTCACAACAAGAATGTGAATTTTGGTTATTAATTACTGGAAATTGTTAAAGAAAAAAAATCAATGAAGATATATGTATATATATGGAGTATGAAAATTTCTTATACATATCCATTAACAACTTCTTATTTTTTTGTATTTTTAAAATTTTTAAAATATCTAAACACTAACTAAATGATTTATGTGGATCCAATGTCATTTAAATGATTTTAGACATTTGTCGCTGATTATTCTATGTTTCTTTTTAATTGTGAAGTTTATTGTCCCTCTATGTTAATGTTCTTCACAAGTCACAACTAGGGGTATAAATGGGCTAAGTTAAGCCAGACTTTGGATTTAATAGCCTAAGCTTATGTAAAATATTTGGAACCTATACTGATTTATTAGCCTATTAAATACTTGATTTATGGCTTGCCATATTATAAAAAATAAAAAAAAACTGAATATGACTGGTAAGACGTACCAAGTTGCAAACTAAATTATAGGCCCAAATTAAATTAAAATATAAAAAAAAAATATTCACAAATACCACATGAAATAAGCTTTCATTAACATCACATGAAATAATGTTATCAAAGATCACATAAAGATATGCATAAAAATCACGTGAAAATTTCATATATGTATATATAACTTGCACTTTCTTTATTAATCGGAAACTGGTAAACCGGTTGTGTGACCGGTCCGGGTAGTATATTAGATCGGACTTGCAGGTGAACCGGTGTGAACCGGTTTGACTCGATGAAACCCGGCCGAGTTTTTCGAAAACCGGTGACCCGCCGGTTCAAAAAACACTCGAAAAAATCAGATCGAAGGCATAGCCTTAAGAAACAAAAAAAAGAAGAAGAAACGAAACCATAAATGAAACCAGAAACGAAACAAGAAGAGAGAAACCATAGATGGAACCATAAGAGAGAAAACCAGAAAACAAGTCAGAGAAGAGAAAACCAGAAATACAGATAAGAGGACTAATCAGCGAAAACCAAATCAGAGTTTACAAGATAGAGGCGGCTGAACTTCACGAGTTAGTGACATGCGAAAAACCATGGACTTCGCGAGTTCATCTTTGGTTTTGGCTAAAACCAGAGAAAAATAACAGAGGCGGCGGCTACTATTTTTTCTCACTGAAATTGGAAGATGCTAAACATAGGAATATTAGGGTTATGAGAAGTTGGGCCTCTTCAGTTTTGTTTTAATTCAATGGGCCACATCTAATTTTACTTTTCTTGTAAACCCATTAACCCACAAAGAAAAATTTAATATTTAAAATCTTTTATATTTTCATATTATTTCATGTATCATTTTTTTTCTATTCACATATGTGTACCTTTATTTTATTTATTAATTTAATAATGGTAATATCTTCATATTTATTTTAATTTAAAAAAAAAATTATAACTAGTATCCCAAATTAAAAATAAAAAGTATATATATCTAGGTCATGCGGTTGACCCAATAACCCACTGATTGAATCAGTGACCCAATGACCCAGTACTCCGACCGATTCGATAACCGGGTCGGTTTTTATAACATTGGTCAGGAAGCTCCATTTTTTTTTTAATTAATTATAGCGTAACAAGTGGAGTAGCTTGAAACAGCCCACCCCATATTTCCCTTGTTCCTTTATATAATTTTATTTAGTATTTCCTTATTTGAAAATCACTATTCCTTCGTCGATTTTATAATTCTCATTCACGAGAATTAAATCTTTCTACATGCTCAATTACAATGCCTGACGATCACTATTTTTTTTTTATCGATTTTATAATTCTCATTCACGAGAATTAAATCTTTATACAGGCTCAATTTCAATGCTGAGTTGAATCCTGCACTTAATTTTTCAAACATATCGATTTCACATAATTTTTATTTCTATAATATAACATTTCAATTATCACGCCTTTCCTTAGATTCACACAATTCTCTACTTCATTTCTAACCCTAGCAGGCTACCAGAGTATTAATAAATACAAAATCTAATATTTATACGAAGTGTTTATTACCAACAAAAAAATACAAAATCTTGAATTTAGTGTTTCCGAAAATCTCCCATTTCATTCAATTCTCTACTCCCTTCTATCTATCAATCTATCCCAGTAGTGATTGTCATGGAAGGTAATCATCACAAGGATAATATTTCGTTAAATCTGCCTCCAGTAGAGGCAGAGACATCAGGCAATGGATTGCCCTATGCACCAGAAAATTGGCCTGAACCAGGTGACACTTGGGGATGGAGAACAGGACGGAGAGTTGTGCCAAATGGATACTTTCAAGATCGGTACCTCTATCTCCCGAATCGACTCCGTGCCAAGATCCGAGGTTCAAGCCGCAAGCACAGACACACTTTTCCTAGCAAGGTTTCCGTCGAGCGTTATATTAAAGAATTGTCCCCTGATGCCGACGTTGACGCCTTTTTCGCTTCATTTAGTTGGAAGATCCCCTCCATACACTCTGCTTCAACAAACGGTTTATATCTCCTCTGTTAAATAAGAAATTATTATTTAATTTTTTTTACATTTATTTCTCTCTTTTCTTTTGCTTCACGTGGTGTGTTAGGTCGCGGGTTCGAATCAGTCTCTCTGCAAAAAACAGAGGAAAGACGGGTTCGAATCAGTCTCTCTGCAAAAAGCAGGAGAAAGATTGACTAGAGTATTCCCTTACCGCACACTCACGAAGTGGATATTTTGAACTGGGTCGGCCCTTTCTTTATTTCTCTCCTCTCCCTTTGCTTGGGGTTTGGTGATTTTGTTACGATTTGTTTTACTCAATGTTTATGTTTAACTTTAGTTTCGATTAGACTAGAATGAACACATACATGTAAATTATATAATCAAGAGGTAAAATTTGATTAAAGAATAAAGATAAATACTTTTTTGCTATCAATGGGATTTGTGGCACCTGTCATTGTTCGGTATGCTAATCAATTGTTACGACGCTTTATCGTAGGCAATGTAGTGCCTATACCTGCTGTACCTCTTCAACAGATAGCAAATACAGAAGAAGAAGACTCAGACACTGATTTGTTGGGTACTGACGTTGTTAAGTGTAAAGGTGGGAATAAGATGTGCGACAGCCTCGTGTTGGAAGAAGTAGAAAAACATTCACCGGCCTTGCCTTGTGATATATGCTGTTCTGTACCTGATTTTTGCCGTGATTGTTGCTGCATTCTTTGTTGTAAAACTGTTAGTTCAGCTTATGGTGGCTACAGTTACATCAAGTGCCATGTAGACACTGGTGAAGGAAAATGTGGTCATGTTGCTCATATGGAATGCGCTCTTCGTTCTCGCATGGCTGGCACAGTTGGAGGAAGTATTGGATTAGATGCGGAGTACCTTTGCCGACGCTGTGATGGGAGGACTGATCTAATTTCTCATGTTAATGAGCTTCTACAAACATGTAAAACTATTGATTTGGATGATGAAATTCAGAAAAAGATTTTAAATCTTGGTTCTTGTCTCTTGCGTGGTTCACTTAAACCCCAGGCAAGAGAGCTGCTGAGTCATATTGAATTGGCTAACTCAAAGGTATTTATTTTGAAATGATTTTTAGATGATAGAGAAAAAAAAAAAACCATCTTGCTTGTCCTCTCTTACATGTTTTAAAAGCTTGTGACCAATTTGATAGTTTACATCAGCTATGTGGGACTAATCTTCAAGATATCTGGAAGGTGGACGACAATCTTATAGCTCATTCTGCTGGTAAATATCCCTTCCTGTTTTGTTGTCTAATTTTCACTGCATTCCACTGCTGTCATAACACTGTTTGCATGCTTATGGAGATGCAGATATACAAATGTATGTCAGTTCTCTGGGTCTCCATCTAGGAATTTAGAAAAAGAAAGTGACCATTAATGGTCTTTGACTTCCGTAACCATCCAATTGTAAATTCAGTTTTCTCATCACCTTTGTCTTAGTATTTAATATTTTGTGTTTATTAACAGGCTTATCAGATCATGGCAATGATGAGATGGAAGTTCCAATCAATGAAAGCTCTTTAGATGTTAGACTAGGGGAAGAACCTTCTGATTATCTATCTCATTCATTAAAACTTCAGGATGAGATTGATCAGGTTCTCCAGGCTCTTAGAAAGTCACAGGAGTATGAATATAAGTTGGCAGAAGAAAGACTCCAAGAGCACAAGACTTATATACAAAATTTGTATCAGCAACTGGATAGTGAGAAGTCTAAATTGGAATGTCAAAATTCATCTCTTTGGGATGATTTGTTTCATGCTGTCAGAGAAAGAGAGGAACAGATAGGACAGGAACTGGGGAAATTCAATGTTATGAAAAAGGTAGCCAATGGTTTTGGCAAGACATCCAAAGATATTCTAAAGGAACAATTTGGTTTAGAAATGGAAGATTAAAAAATTTCAATGATTTATCAATTTAATCTGTTATTTCTAAACCAAATTGTTCCTTTAAAATATCTTTGATCTCTTTCCAAAACCGTTGGCTAGCTTTTTCATAACTTCGAATTTCCTCACTTCCTGTCTTATCTTTTTTTTTTTTTTTCTTTCTCTGACAGCATGAAACAAATTATATGAAGGAGATGAATTTTGACATGCCAATTCAAACTCATTTTTCATATTGTGCTTTAAGCTCGTCATCTAAAGCATGAGTACGAGCTTTAAACACTCTTGTTATCCTGTTAGGACTGAAATTCAGAAATTTATTTTCATTGTAAAAAATAAAAATGAAAAATAGTTTTTTTTCTTTCTTTTTTAAACCCTAGATGATGTATTTTACCCAAAAGATATTGATTTGGTTTTCTAAGTCCTTAGTCTCTTCTTAGGTTTCTCACTTCTTGCTTAGATGCCTGAATAATCTTCCACTCACAATTCATCACCACATTCATTTAGAGTTGGTTTTAAACATACAAAGATGAATAATAGTGAAGGATATAACAGTTTTGGGCTTCTGAACAAACCTAGGTTCTGTTCCTCTAAACGCCACGCACAAATTCTTCCATTTCGTAAACTAAGTATCACTTTACTATCTTTAATGTACATGTACCAATAATAAAAAAAAAAAAAAAAAATAGCTACCCTTACTCCGCCTATAAATTGATTGGAACTACTTATTTAAAGCTATATATAGCTTAAATTCTTTACGGCTCACTTGTGTGAGAATGATTCCTAAAGCAGAATTTGGTAACATAGTTTAACTCACCGTTCCGATTTACTAAACTACCTTCTAATAACCTTTCTTGCTGAAGGCGCGTGACTAGCAAATTTATCCAATTTTAACGAGAAATCATGAACCAATTGTCTTCCGGTAATAAAAGCTGAAAACTCCTCCTGAAAGCTTTTCATAAAAAGCCACTTTTATATATTTTTTTGTACTATAAAATAAGTTGCTTCTTTTTAAGAGCTTTCTATGCATATAAGTGTTTGGTTTAGCTTCTAAAAAAAAAAAAAAAGTTAAGCCAAACAACTACAAAGAGGAGTGTGACTTCACGAACCAACTGTCTTCCGGTAACAATCAATTAGTTGAAAAACTTTGATTCTCACGCTGTAGCAGCCGACTTTGTTCAATGGGCAGCCAAAGACCCAAATATTATCAATTTATGAAGCACCCAAACTTCAAAAATCCTGACGTGTCGTGTCCGACACTTCCCATACTCTTCGATCCTTCGATATTTTCCGACACTCCAACACGTGTTATATAAATTTAAAAAAAGTTCAAAGATTGCGTTGCGTTAAGTTTTTAGTTCCAGTTATTAGATTCGTTGAATTACGATTACCATTTAATATAAATATTTGGGATATCTTATGTTTCTTTGGATTAGGGGTCTCAAGGCATGTTATCTTTGAAAGCACAAAATGTTTTCTTCTTAATATTATTTTTCACTCCTTTGATCTTTTTGTTAACCTTCGATGATATTCTTACAAGTTCTGGTTATAATATTATTTCTACATATTATTTTATGGGTTTAGTGGGTGTCTTTTAGCAATTTTGACTATGCATTTCCGGGAATGCATAATTATAATATTAAAGTTATAATTATGCATTGGCCGGCTATAATTAGAGGTGTCAAAATGAGCTAAAGTTCGTGGTCAGCCCACAAAATCCTATAATTAACCCTAACTCATTAGGGTCTCTATGTAGTAGGACCTATTTCAACGGGAACTTGATGAGTCGATCCACTTACGCGTCTTGCTTTTACTGCTATATCGGGAGTTATCTTTCAACGAGATAGTGTTTTTTCAACCCTCTCAAAATAGAATCTATTCCTAACATATATACCGTGGTTCCTTACTTCGATAGGGTACAAATATCTAATTTTCATATTTTTAGATACTTTTCCAACCTATTGCCGATACTAATACTAAGTAGTAGCCAAAAATTTGTATCCATTTTTCATGATATTATGCATGGATCAGATATATCACGGCGAATTCTTCCAATTCTATTAGGGGAATAATTATAATTCAACACACGCTTAGTGTGATGATTGTAGAATACATTAAAGGTCATTAAAAGTAAGGAGTTACATGTTATGAAACATGTAAAATGTTATCTATAATATTTTACAACGCTCCCCTTGGATGTATTCTACAATTAACACAACATTAGTATGATGATTATATTCTACAATTTATATAGAATACATTGAAGGTCATGAAAAATAAAGAGTCACATGTTATGAACTATGTGAAAGGTCATTCATAATATTTTACAACACTCACTTTGGATTATTCTACAATTCAACATATCATTAGTGTGATGGTTATAGGATACATCAAAGGTCATGAAAAATAAATAGTCACATGTTATGAACAATGTGAAAGGTCATCCATAATATTTTATAATAAAAATAAAATTTTCAGTAGTGATATGTTTCAACAGAAAATTTCATTTGCACATCAATAAAAATAAATTTTTTTATTAATATCTAAGTACGTTATATATCCAAATTTATATTGAAACATATTGTATACAATGCACCTTAATAATTTTGTGCATAATAATAACAAAAAATTTATGATATTGCGGGACTACATATCTTTAACGAAGATAGGTTGAAGAAAAATGGTTCCAAGAGAAACATTTTGACAAGTGAAACTATTAATCCCAATGTGTTTTGTGTGTTTGTGGAAAATATTATTATGAGCTATTTTCATGGCACTTTAATTGTCACAAGGGAAAAGTGTTTATCCTTTTAAATGACACAACTTATATCCTTTTACTCTTACAAAAAAATGGGACCCACACTTTTATTTTTTTTGTCAACTCTCTCTCATCCTTTATCTATCTCTTTCTCTATCTTAAAATGACATAACTTTACATCCTTTAAAATGACACACACTTTACCCCACAATAAATGGTAGTGACAAAATAATGTGAGACTTCCATGTAGTCGAGTAATCAACGAAACAATTTCCTCATCACCAATACTTGACCGAGAAAGAAGATCAGATGAATATTTGACCTCATAGATTATATATCCACAAGAAACAAACGAATTTTAAGTCCTAAAAAATAGTTAAGTGATCCAAGATTAAGGTCGTGAAAACTTATTCAATCCCAAGTGTTGGCCCATTTAACCCATCAAATTTGATGAGTTGGGTTATAAATATAATTAATATAATAAGAGTTGTCAAAATGGGCTAGTTCGTCCCATTAGGTATTTAGATTATGTGAGTTAGGGTTAAAAAATTTGTAAAGTCAAATGAACCTCAATAATAAAGACTCACACGGGCCAAAAGTCCTATGGGTTAAGGTCACTCCGGGGATCTAAAATTATAATTTTATTATAATTTTTTATCACATTTGATACATTAAAAAATATTTTAATTAACAAATTTAATATTTTCTTAACATATTTTATACAAATGATAAATTTTTTATAATATACATTTTTTAAATTTATAATATAAATTTTTTAATAAAATATTATTTGTACACAAATATACAAGTGAAAATGTTAATACAATTTTAATGTAAGCAAGAATTTAGTTGCTACATTTACTAAATTCATTATTAAAAAATGTTATCAAATAATGATTTTCTCACCCAAAATCCTAATAGAATGCAACAACTCTAGTGAAAAATCAAAAAATAAAAGTAACAATGAAAAAAGATGTTAATACGAGCAGTAATTTCATTGACGCAATTACTTAATCATACCAATCACACTTGCGATTTCACACTTAGTATCTTGAATATATATTGATACCTTCTCTTTGTTAATTAGGAAAATATAAAAAAAACATAAATAATCTCAATTTTCCCATTCTCTTAAATGATGTCATCCAACTTTTTTCCATCATTTCTATTACGAGGAGGGATATTCTTAGTACCAAAATCTTCTACTACCAACTCACTACCTATCTAATCACCATTGGATTAATATTTTCTCTTTTTTTCAATTTTTTTTTAGTATTTTCTCTTTTTTTCAAATTTTTTTTAGTATTTTCTCTCGTTGATTCAATAGTACTTATATATGTAATAAGTTAGTAGTAAAAAAATTTAGTAATAAGAATATCTTTCCTCTTCTAACACATTCAAATTGGAAAACTTTACCTTTGACTAAATAAATAAAATTGAAGAACTTTACCGAGCGAGATCTTCGGACATTAATAGAAAATCGCATTTTTCTATTTTATCCGACGGATAGCTTGAGGAACGATTAGCCGTTCCGTGATCCTCTCTCCCAAAATCACTGAAATAAGCCCGTTTTCTTTCCATCCCCTTACCGCTGTTGCTCCTCTTGCTACGGTCCATCGCCTCAATATTAATTTGGGCAATCATTTTCATTACTAATCGATGAAAATATTAAATTCTGTTAAATTTGACATCCGATCATAAAATTTAGTGAAATTTTTTACCCCAATAAATAGAGAATAGTATCGTTAAGTATTAAAGTATGGGAATAGTGTTTATCCTTTTAAATGACACAACTTATATCCTTTAACTCTCACAAAGAGGTGAGACTCACATCTTTATTTATTTTTTTTGTCAACCCTCTCTCCTTCTTTATCTATCTCTTCTTCTCTCTTAAAATGACACAACTTTACATCCTTTAAAATGACACACCATTTACCTTAAATTATCGATGGGGCACACCACAAGAGGTAAAAGTTAGTGTAAGTGAGCAAAATATCATACAGTAGTCAAGCATCTATTTTGAGCATGCGCTGACGATACATGAAATGACAATAATCACCACCCTCCTCGATTAATTCTAAAAGAAATATGAAAACTTAAATTATAGGGAAATAGTTATTTTATGTTGTAGAAAAAAATTATCTTCATGTAATATAAACAAAAGTATAAGTGGAACCCATATGTGAGAGAAAGAAAAAATAGAAGTGGCACCCACATCTCTTCTGTGTGTAGGAAATTGGCTTATTTTATGTAACATGAAAAAAATATAATTCTAAATTATATTTATGATCCATATGACACTATTTTTAATCTTCATTTTTACTTTCGTTTCCACCGCCATAACAATGTGAAATTGACATATAGTAGTACAATATTTTTATTGCTGATGTATCCTTACACTTCATTGCGTTGTGATTATAAAAAACTGCATTATAGCAGCAAATTTACGACGAAGACCAAAGTCAAAAACAATTATACATATAAAAACTAGGAACGAAATTAAAAGCTTTTATCACATAGGAACCGAATTATTAAAAATGAATATCACGTAAAGAGACCAAAAATATATTTTAACCAACAAGAAAATACTCTTTGCGTGTATGATCACCACATTCCTTCACAAAGATGCCTCAAATGTAATGCAAAGAATATGCTCAATCCTTTTTAACAAATCGAAGCAAACATAATTTTGTGTCCCCAGGAAAAATCGCCGTGTGATTCATTCTCGGAACAATATATCTTCACCCTCTTAATGTTCAAAAGTTCAAATTCTAGATGGCAAAGTCCAAGAATGAATTACCAAATAAACAAGAAGATTAGTTCTCACAATATCGTGCATCTAAATATGTACTATTTATTCAACAACCTTCCAAAGAACAGGAGATACAGTCACAGAAGCTATAAATGAATGCAAAAATGCGAACCAAACATATATCTTATAAAAGATGTCTGCAGAGCAGCAGAGTAGACATATCATTAATCACTCACAAAGATATGTCTTAGCATTTGAACATGTACCGTCCACAAGACAGAGATATCCAGCCCGATTAGGCTGATGTGTTAATCTTGGATCTAATGCTCTCTCAGGAGTATTTATGGAGTAGATATCCTTGAGTTTTAGCTGATCACTGTACACAGAATATTTGTGGCTGCGTTTAGCAATTAGGGTGTGTGTGCACAGTGACAATAGTATATTGAGAGCATTTGTGTGTTTATCTATGGTTTTTACCTATATTTATAGGGGTTGCAAATAGGTTGAATACCTAGGTCTGAGCTGTCATCCACGAGGCAATGATTATTGCTTGATGGGACGACCGTTATCATGTGGTAACGGACCACGGGTTAAATGCCCTTGATGTTGATCCGTCCGTTATCTGCGTTCTCGGTTGTCCCTTGTTGGGCCGTGTTCTTCAGATATGTTTCATTGTGAGGGGAGGAATAACAAGAAATGCAACTTATAAAACGATAGAGGGAAATAGAGTGTAAAATCAAAGCTAATAACTAAGTTTCATTTCACTTCCTAGAGATTCAGGTGAGGCGCGTGCTGACCAGTGACCACAACTCAGAAAACTACACCAGTAAAGAAATCACTGCCCGGAATTCAGATACTGGGGTAGTCAACCATTCATGAAAATGTTAGATTCTATTTCAAAAAATGAAAAACCAAATTCAAGAGACCGAAAAGTAACAGGATTCACACCCTGTTGTTTTTAATTCTAATTCTAATTGAGCACGCAAGAGTTTAGGTTCAGATGTTCACCTCGTTCAATTATATATAAAATCATCTAATCCCAAATACCAGAAACTAATATGAGAAACAATTGTGAAAGGATTAGGACCAGACCATTTTTACTAGGTGAAAAGAACATGTTTATGATTGAACAGCAACAAAAGCAAAGAGAAAAAAAAAAAAAAAAAAAGTTCCAATCCAACAACGACCTGAAACTTAACTTGCATACTAAAAGGCCAACAAGGTTAAATCACTGTACAAGCACAAGCGTAGCACCACCTATACCTCTATTCTCATCACTCCACATATCTTCACCTTCACCTTTACCTTCACCATCACCCTTCGGCACCGTCACGATGAGCTCCCCATCAACCAAGACGGCGCTAGCCAGCTCCGGCCGCGTCGATTCCGGCAGCCGGAACCTCCAGATATCAAGTTCGAGGTCGTTCAATGAAAATTCCATCGACCCACTTTCCCTAACCACAATCTTTGTGACCCCAGGATGGATTTCGACGGTGTGGGCCTCCACATCGCCGATGGCGTCGGTCTTCACCACGAATCGGAAACAATCGGGGGCTTCCTCCACGGACACGTCAGCATCGGAACGAAAAGGGAGTTCGAGTACCCTGCTGAACACGTGTGGAAGCCTCCTCAGCTTCTTGGTGGTGAGACCCAGAAACGCTTGTGCCTCTGAGAGAGGGTTCCTACCATTCCCATTCATGTCGTATTGGATGCTGATGTTGCGCTTTCTGGGCCCTGACCCTGAGTGAACTTGAACCTCAACCTCAACCTTCATGATTGATTGTTTTATCTTTTAATGTTCTCTGTGTCAAGTGGCAATCAAACAATTATCAAACCCTATTATTATTCCCTTTCACCATTGACCCTTTGAGATTGTGTTTGTATTTTCTTTAACCCCTTTCTTCTTCTTTATTCCGAGAAAACCTCTCAGGGAAAGGGAAAAAAAGGCTGTGTTTATGAAAATGTATTGTTGAGTGAGTCACTGCGCAGATAAAGAATACCTGATTCTTACATTATTACCCTTATGCTTCTTCCAATTTACTACATCACCCCTCTCAATATTAGCAATTATTTAATGTAGATGGAAAACAAAATAAAGTAATGAAGTTTGAGGAGAATATTTTTACTACCAAAACTTTCTATTACTAACTTACTACCTATCTAATCACTATTGAATCAAAGAGAGAGAATGGTAAAAAGTTTTTGAAAAAAGAGAAAATGTTGATCCAATGGTCATTAGATAGGTAGTAAGTTGGTAGTATAAAATTTTGGTAGTAAGAATATCCCTTCGATTTGCGTGTAAAATTTTTCTTTTCTTTTTCTTTTTTTAATAAATATGAGACCCACCACTAGTTGAGTCACAACATGAGAATTGAATTACCATGGACACATGAAAAAATCAAATCTGATACTTTTAAATATGTTAATCTTGAGGAACTTGATTGGATCCATTTTTACAGAAGAAGCCAATGTATTTAATTTAAATAAATTTTATAATGTTGTTTGATTTATTAATTAATTATCAATTTTGTAATATATATATAGATAATTTATAAAAACATAAGACTTTAACTTGAAACTTAATATAAATATTTTTTAAAATAAGTAAGTAAAATACGTTTTAAAATTTATAAATATTTTAATCTAATTCGAATTAAATCGATTTTCAAAATTGAATCTGAGAATAAACTTTATTCAATTAATTTTTTTTTATGTTTTAAATAAAGTGATTTATTTTTAATTATCTTATATCTAAGATAAATTATCAAATACTTATTAATTCTTTATCATAAATATTTAAAAAATTAGTATATATAAGTAACAAGTAATTAATTATTAATAACTTACCATCAATTCTCTAATTTCAACGGGGAAAAGTTACTTTCATTGTTTTACAGAGGATTTTGAAATGTCTATAACACAAGTTATGCAAAGGCGTAATTGGAAACGAGAAAAAAAAAATAGACGGAGTCCCAAAAAATATCTACGCGTACAAAAAATATTATTTTTTTACTACTTTTTATCCATTAACAATGAAATATCATATGATTATTTCATTAAATCATATATGTAGCTGTACAAGTAAATTCTAAAAATATTTTGAATACATGATTTTTTTATATAAAAATTTATAGTAAAATGCAGCAATTAATAATACTATTAAATGTATGGAGAAATTATTAAAAATTGTCTTAGATAAAAAAATTATTATCTAAAAATTGAACTGATTGACTTTGTTTTTTTGGTGAAAGAAATGATTGACTTTTCATTTCTATGCAGATTGTGTGGATTTTTTTTATTTTTTTTTGGTAGAAAGATTATGTGGAAATTTTATTACTTAGAAGTTTATGAATAATTAATATTTTCTGTTAAATACTTTATATTTTAGGACATGCATTAAGCACTAACAAATTAGATTTATAACTTAACCGGGAGGAAATTCAATATATAAATGCTACTAACTAAAAATAACAATAATTGTTTATTTTTAAAATTTAGATAAACAAAATATTTTTAAAATAAAATAAAACTCTCAAAAACTCTCAAAATTGTTTGAACATTCAGGTGGGAGCGTGTAACTGAGCATGTGAATTTTCAACAGCTAAAAACTTAGAAGACAAAATAAAATAAAACTCTCAAAACTGAAAATTAAATTCTTTAAAATTTCAAGGAGTTATATAATAAGTGGAAATGTTGTGTTAAATTGCAATTTAGATGTTACCAAGTTGCACAAAGGAACAGTTTCACTTTTACCCTCCTTTGAGGCCCCATTGTTCAAAATTTGGGAATGAATTCTAGTATATAACTTAGGAAAAAATTCAAAATTTTCGTGTGATTTGCTCCATAATTATTGCTCTCTTATATTTATTTATTACTTATCTCTCTTGTGGTTTTTTTTTTTTCAAATTCACATTTAACGTTGTTATATAATTATTTTTAGTTTTTTAATTTTGCTCTTATGAACAATTAAAAAAAAAAAGAGATAAGCGATTAAAGGAGGAAGGGCAAGTGATAAAATATTAAATGATAGGAGAGTTTTTGAACTCATCCCTTGCAACAATTTAAAAAAAAATGATTTTTTCTTTTTTATGTGGGACAATATTGAACTCAACAAGCTAATGAGTATATGAATAATATCATCATTGAAAATAAAATGTGTTCAGTTTAAAATATCATTTTTTTCACGAGTTATTAAAAAAATTAATAACTCGTGAAAAAAATGAGATTTGAGATCAAATTTTTTATTTATTTTATTTTATTTTACACTTTTGTGATTAATTAAACTTGGATTAGATATGAGAAAAAAAAATATCTTACACATTTTTATCTATTTTATTTTATCTTGAGATATGAGAGAAAAAATTATTAAAATATGAAAAAATATTTGTCCTTATAAAAGATAATCATTTTAATTAAATTTATTACTTTTGATTTAATATTTAAATTAAAAACTGTCACTTTCTTTTAATATGATTTATGTTTCTCTCACTATGAAACTCAGTAATTTTAATTAAAATGATACAATTTTACCTCCCTCAAAAGGATAAATAATAATCCCTTAAAATATAGAGTGATAATAAAATAACCTTTCATTTATCCATAAATAATTAAGATTTATTTTCGAGAGGGTTAATTTCCTAAGATAATAAATATCAAATACGAAACATTCGGTTAATTTCCTAAGATAATAAATATCAAATACGAAACATTCTCATCTTTTACAATTCTTGATGATTGTCTCCAAATCGAAAATGGGAAATAAGATCTAATTACAAAAAAATAGTAATAACTAATAAATCAATCCACTTCCATTTTTAGATTCGAGGTGGATTAGATATACAGTTTTTTAAAGGTTTTTTAGAAGCTATTTAAAAAAATGCTAAAATTAATTTTCTTTTTCTAAATTATTGTTTTTTTAAAAAAATCATCTAAAATCATGGATTTTTAATTGGAAAAACGTTTATCCTTATAAAAGATATAATTTTATGTCATTTTAGATCCTAACTTTTGATTTCCGTCAATCAAACAGTTAAGATTTATTAGATTTTAGTGTGAATTACTAATTAATTAATAAATTTAATACAATAAATCCTAATCATTGATTGACGAAAATTAATTATTAGATCTAAAATAACATAAAATTAGAAATATTCTTCACTTCTTAATTGTATATTCTCAGTAAAAAAAAATTAAGAAAAAACACTCACACACGAAGAGGGCCCCGCCAAATGTCTATAACTCGATGAATGTCATGTTAGATCGCCAGATATGTATGTTTGGAAGAAAAAAAAATTTGAAAAAAAGAAATAATCAAAGAATTGTCATGAAATACTTGTTTTTCCCATTATTGTGACTGAGAATGGGGATTGGGATCCACAATTAGAAGAGTCATGAGTTGTCGGTTTCCGAGTGGCTTGTTGGTTTGAAGCATCTCTCTAACAGTTACAACCTACAATTTCGGTTGGAATCTAACACAAAAAAAATTCATGAGTTCGACCGCGCCTCATTTTTATAAGGCTAATTTAAACATGCATAACTATGATTTACCCTGTAATTCTTATATATAATATGTATTTGTCTGATCATGTCACGACA
>JAVKPL010002306.1:0-18522 GCA_032173675.1 Gastrolobium villosum
TTTTCTTATAACAACAGTTTTCATTCCAGTCTGGGTATGGCACCATATGAGGTTTTGTATGGCAGGAGGTGTCGTACGCCCACTTGTTGGACTGAGGTAGGCGATAAATAAAGATTTGGTCCGGATTTTGTGCAGGAAACAACAGTGCAAATAGAAATGATCAGAGAAAAATTGAAACAGGCACAGAATCGGCAGAAAAGTTACTATGACAATAAGCATAGACCGCTGGAATTTGAAGAAGGTGACCACGTTTTTGTACGGTTATCTCCGGTCACAGGTGTTGGCCGTGCGTTGGGTGTGAGGAAGCTGAGTCCACGGTTCATTGGGCCATATCAAATTATGAAAAGAGTAGGATTGGTGGCCTATCAGCTTGCCTTACCCCCTCAACTGTCTAATTTACATGATGTTTTTCATGTGTCGCAGTTGCGACGTTATGTTCCGGATGAATCACATGTGGTGATACCGGATAATATTGAAATCAGGGAGAACTTGAAGACTCCCGTTGGTCCTATTGCAGTATTGGATCGCAGTGAAAAGCGATTGAGAAGTAAAGTGATTCCCATGCTGAAGATTCAGTGGGAAGGCCGCACACCTGAGGAGGCTACTTGGGAGCGGGAGGACGAGATTCTCCGGCTGTATCCTGAGTTAGCGAGCAGGTATGATTTAATTTTGCGGACAAAATTTCAAAAAGGTGGGGTGAATATAACACCTCAAATATTTAAATGTGTGTTTTAATATTATATTGTGAAATGAAAATTGGTGGATTAGTGAAAATCCAAGGATTATGGCCAAAATGGGCAAAAAGGGCAAAATGGTAATTTGCCAACCGTGTGTTCTGAGGCTTAAATACTGAGTTAGAGATTTCAAATGACAAAAGTAATACTGGAAATGGAATCAGGGCGGAAAATTGAGTGAATAGGCAAATTTGGAAAAAATTGATGAATAGTGATTTTTAAGTGTTAAAATACTGTGATGTGAGTGTACCGATAGGTGTGAAATTTGTATCAATATTTTGGAGAAATAAAAATATGTCATGGACTGGAAAAATATGTAGACTAAGAATTTATGATCGGAATTTTTATCGGGGTTAAAGTTAGATCGCGTGTGGGACCCGTGTGACCGAAGTCACTTGGCCCCCACCTCTTTTTCTTCTTTCCTTCCTTCTCTTTTCTTCTTCATTCTCGCGCGCCCCCCTGCAAAAAGGAACCAAAACCCCATTTCTTCACATTGTTGCCATTTCTTCATTTCTTCACCGAATCGCTTGATTTTGGTGTTGAAATCTATTGTAAACAACCTTCCAAAGCCATTGGTAACACTTAGAACCCTTGAATCCATCTCTTGGCTGCGTTTTTTGGGCAAAACAGATCCGACCCACTTGGGTTCTTGGAGCTTTGTTGGAGTTTTGATCTTCTTATGGTTTAGTGAAGCCTTGGTGGTGATCATACAACACATTGTGAGTATATTTGTGGTATTTTTGTGGTTGATTTCATAGATCTAGGAATTTATGCTTTAAACCTTCAATTTTAGATGTGTGATGATAGAGAGCCCAAATGGAAAAATGCTATTAGATGAAAAGGCCTTAGAATCATGCTTGTAAGCTAGAAATGCTATGATAATTTTTGGTGAAAAAGATAGGTTTTTAACTTAGGAAAATTTGAGGAATTTTCATGAAAAATGAGTTTTGGTGTAATTTGGATTTGATGATTGTTGTAGGGTGCCTCACACGGACGTGATTGTGAAAGGTTGATTTGGAGCATACGTTTGGAACGGATTTGCTCGTATTAAGGTAAACTCTTGGAACTTGGGTTTAATCCCTAGTGTGCTCCACCACACCTAGTGGAAGGTAGTGGTTGGATTATGTGGTTATGACATGGTGTGATTGTGTGCTTGTATGCATATTGCTTGTATTTTGTGAAAATTGTTTGGTCACTGGCCAGTTGACGTGTGGAGTTTGGACATCCGCTGGGTTCATCCTTGTGAGAATGCCAGTCGGGTTTTGCCGTGGAGTCGACTCTGGGAGCGGCGCCAGGATGATCCAAACGTGGGACATCCGCCGGATAGGGCTCATGAGGAGTTCCGGTTGGGTATTGCCATGGAGTCTTCTCAACCATGGGAGAGGCGCCAGGATTGTCTCGGGAGTTATATGATGGAGTCCTTGAACATGAATCCATGCGTGGATGTTCTTGGGTGTCTCCAGTTGGATGGTGATATTGTATTGCTTGCATATTGCATGATGTCATATTTATACATTTTAGTGAGCCATGGAGTGGAGAGAGCCTCTAGCTCCATTGGTTTACTGAGATATATCCGTATATCTCACCCCGTGTTTGGGGGACCACATTTCAGGTTACTATGAGCCGGGAGGAGCTTCGGGCAAGAAGCCCGTATAGTGGACATTGGATTTGGCATGCGGTGCATTGGGATTGCATGACATTTTGGAGGAGGACCATGGATTGCACATAGCATGACATTAGTATTTTGAGACTTAGGCCATGAACATATTGCATGATGTTACTGCCATGCTTTTGTAGTGTTCATGATGGTATACTAAGTCTTGTTTATAGTTTATTATTCATGACATGGATAATTGTATATTTGAGTGAGCATGGGACTTGTCCATTGCCACATTTATAGCCTTGAAGTCTTGGTATTCATGTTGTAAAAATGGTCCATCTTTGTATGTAAATGGCCATTACATTGAGGACTTTGTAAAGGATGTTTGATTTAAGGAAAATGCATGATGGAAGGGCCTAGAGCCTACATTAGGACATGATTATGTGTTGTGGGGAGTACCAAGGGGTTAGGGATGGATTACACAACCTTTCTTGGGCTTAAAATGCTGTAATCTGTCATTTTTGCTGCATAGTAATCGATTACCCAAGCATGGTAATCGATTACCATGCAACAGGGGACGAAAAATTAGCTACTGTCTTCACTGGTAATCGATTACTGAGCTTTGGTAATCGATTACCATGTGAGGTAATCGATTACCCAAAGTTGGTAATCGATTACCAGAACAGAGGATTGAGAAATTTAGCTACTGCCTCATTTTTGACAGGTGGTAATCGATTACCACCCACTGGTAATCGATTACCACAGTGTAATTTTCGAAAATTCAGGTTTTTCTAGACTAAAAGAAAGGGGCTTAACTTGATGGGTAGAACTCCAAATGGCACGTGGTTTGAAACCACGCGTAGATAATGTAAAGGACTATAACTTGGTAAAGTGTGAGTGTAAGATGGTGAGTTTAAATGAATTGAAATAAAGGAAGGATGAATGATGTTAGCAAAATGTATGCTTCCGCGAATTGCATTTACAATTATAGTGTGGTTTTAATTGATTACGGAAAAAGGTATTGATGTAAGAAAAGGAATATGATAAAAGAAAAATTTGCCCGTAATTTAATTAACCCAATCATTGTGATTGTAACTGCGCTTAATATCATAATCAATGTTAACAATACCGGTGTACAACGGGCTGTTACAGAACTCATTTGTGTTTCTGATTCCGATTTCTGCACCTTTGTTTCTGCATCGGAATTTGATTCTGCAGACGCGTCTTTTCATAGTTTTTTCATTTTCTGCATTACGGTTTACGTTTTGGGTAGATTTGGGGAAATCGGTAAAACTTCAGTTTGAGAGATTGGTTCCGGGAGTTCTATTCCCAATGGAATTCGACCATCTAAGTATAAGTCACACCCTACAAGGGTGTGAGGTGACCCTTAATTTTGCCAAATTCTGTCGTTCACTAACCCGTTATGCTGCTTCTTTGTCGTTTCAGGACGTATCGGGTATTTTTGCTATTGTTCAACTTGCTTCGATTGACCTGAAATCTGGTGACGTGAAGGAGGAGATCCTTATCCTCATATTCAATCTCCTTAAATATTAAATTATTAAAATTATTAATTAATACATTATTATAATTATTAAAGATAATAATTCTAGTAGTTAACGATTATCGATTTAACTTAGATTTGTATTAATATATTGTAAATAATTACTATTATTAATTGTTTAAATCAATTGATGAAAAATTGTGTAAATCAAACATAAACAATTAATAATTTTACACAAAATTTCCTTAAATAGATTTCCATAAAATATCCATTATAAACAATATCTCTAGACAGCTGGCTACATTAGCAATAAGAAAATCAATTCCTTTAGCAGTGGGAAATTTCAAAATATTCATAAAATATGTTCCACTTTTTATAAAATTTATTTTCCTCTAGTTTTTTAGCGCAAGAAGCAAAAATCCGATCATATGATTGGTCCTCTATTTCTTCACCTTGTATACAAATATATCATGTTCATGTTATGTCATCTTTTGTGTCAACATGGATATGTATAAGATCAAACACCAGTCGTTACATACAACATAAGCCTTTTTAGATTCTAGAGTGAAGATTTTGCATAAGCTTATAACTCTTCCAAATGCAATACAAGAAAAAAAAAGTAAATCAAGATTAAAAATAATTAAACGGATATTACAAAGAAAGATGCAAACATTTTGACAAAAGAAAAACCAAGTTTTTTTACAAGAACGACAACCTCTAAAGCTAATTAAAAGGAAACCATACGAATCCACGGGACAGAGCAATACTCTCCGAAAATCCCAGACAGCTTACTCCAAAGAAAAGTAACTGAACTAGAACAATACAAAAAATTAAGAGACAAGCTAGCCACAAGCTCTGAAACTAAGACCAAGAATGCAAAAACAGCGTACGTTATGTTTACTTAATCATTCCTAGACAAGACACTGCATCTACATAAAGGACATGTATTACGAATCGTGAGCCACTTTGTGATGCAATCCCGATGAAACACGTGTGAGCAAGGCAAGCCAATAGCTCTCGACCCAATCTCCGTGAGACAAATAGAACAATCTGTGATGGAAGAAGACTCTGCTTCAATCGTGACTTTTTCAAGATTTTGAAAAGATTCTTGTGTTGTGGACTGATCCAGCCCGGCCCGTTAGGCCCTCGCCCGCCCGGGCCAGTGCCAAAAAGCCCGCATATCAAACAGCCCGCACGGGCCAAAAAATCATATAACCCCACGGGTTAGGGCCAGCCCGCGGGCCAAAAATCAACTCTATTTTACCAACACTTTTAAGAGTAAAATGCAAAAGTATTCCTAATGGTTCTGTTGAATTTGGCGGAACCTGAAATGCAAAAGTATTCATATATTATCAAGCAGTGATCAAGACTGTTCATTAGTCATATATTATCAAACAGAAATTGAAAAGGCTTAGTCATCTACTTTTAGTACCATGTCTATATTTTCATAGTAAAATGTAAATTAAGGAGTTTGATTCCCCTACAAAAATACCCGACATCCAACATCCCCAAGTCCCAAAATCCGCTCACCATCAGTTACAACAATAACTTGAATACTCCTCTCAGGCCAGTTTTTTAAAACCTCAAGGACTTTCCCCCTGCAAAAGGCCAAAAGCTATATAACCCTCCAACAAATGTAGTCCAAAATTGCATAGAAATACAGGGAAAAAAATGATAATTAAATTGCATACATATATAGTCCAAAATTAGCTCAACCATTCATGTCCAACTAGCAATTAAAGAGGTTAAACTTCAACTGCAGCTACAATATCAACTAAAATGATACACACACACACAACACAACACAAGGAATTAATTACCCCGATTATCAGCGAAATTGGAATGATAATGCAACCTAGTGGCCTCAACCATCTTGGTAACTTCTTGTGCACTCTCTAAAGCCTTCAAAAAATGATCATCAAGGAAAGTGAGAATCTGCATCAGAGTAACACTTGGAACAACCTTAATTGCTCTTCTAAACTCAGCAGGTGCTGTCTTTGAATGTTCAATATGCTTTGCCTCTGTTATCTCATCTAGCTCTTGCACATTTTCCAGAACTTTCTCTAGTGTTTTAGGCTCCTCCACCGTATGACCTCCATCACCGTCAACATTATCACCTTCACCTTCCTCATTCTCATTCCCACCCTCAATCTCATCTTCCTCACTCAAAGAAGGTCCTGGCATGTTCTCTACCATGAATTAAGTTGCAAGTGATCATGTTGTATCATTATCCTCACTCAAAAAATGGTTGAGATAATTAAATTGCATACATATATACAAAAGCTATATATCATGCTGTAACATTATCCTTACTCAAAAAATGGTTGAGAACTTAAGATAATTAAATTGCATACATATATACAAAAGCTATATATCATGTTGTATCATTATCCTTTACTCCACATAGATAGTGTTCTTCTATTTGGACAGCTTCAGTTTGTCTTAGAAAGCCACATTGTAAACAAATCCTTATACATTTACAGTACTAACAGAACCCACAAAAAATATCAGAATTTTTCAGTTAAAGTAAATTTAGAAACATTAACCCTGCGTTAGAAATATCAATGCATCTAGATTATCAAAACCCATATTCACAACCACTAAATTTATAAATTCCAACAACCTACAAATCACTGAACCTCAATTAAAACCTCAATTAAAAAGAATAAGCTAAACCTGAAATGTCATTTTCTAGTCCAAATTCTCTATCTCTTTCTCTTTCCATAGCAAGAAAACAAAGAATTTGAGGAAAACCCATCAAAGCATAGAACAGAAAGTTTGCTCATGTGCGACCACCAGCTCCAGTAACAAGCGTCAAGCACGGTGTTCTTGGGGGACTCTGGCATGGCTACAACACTGGTTCTGATTCCCATCATCTTCAGACCCTTATGGTTCAACCGTGCTGCAAGTGACAACGAAGACAATGAAGAAGAATATGAAGGAGAAAATTGAAGAGAGGGAAGCCTTAATGACGATGAAGAAACTGCTTGAGGAAGTGTATCAATTGCGAAGAAGAAGAACGCGTGAAGAAGAAGAAATTGGAAGAAGAAAACCAGAGAGAGAAATTGGGGTTTTAGGGTTTAGAAAAAAAAGAGTGGGCTGGTCCGCGGTTAACCCCACCCTAACCCAAAAGAAATGAGGGTTAATGGGGCTAGGGTCAAAAATAACCCTCCCATATGTGTGCTGAAAAAAAAGGGGGTTAAAACTTGGGGCTATAGGGCCCAGCCCGCGGGCTGGGGGCTGTTTTGACAGCTCTATTCCTCCACACACAATATTTTATGGGGCCCACACATTTTAAAACAAAAGAAAAAGAAAAAAATATGGCACGCAAAACGAATCTCTATAACATTACACAATCACTTTTCCTACAACATAATAAACATAAAACCCTTTTGCTATACTGTCAAAATAATATTAAAAAGATTTTCAAAATAATATTAAATTAATTAATATAGACCAACTAGTAGAATGTTAGAAATTTTATTTTATGGGCAATATTAATTAATTAGTTTTGTATTTTAATATTAATTGGGTTAATGGATATTCCAATATAAATATTGTAACTAAGCCCATTGCGATCACATTTGATTGGGCTTCTGGCATCTGATATTATTGGGCCTAGTTGGGCAGCAATAGGCTTTAGTGTGACCCTGGTTTTCCATTATGGGTGGACCCATGGGCACAGATGGGCATAGACTCTTCTCTGGGTTATGAGCTAGGTCCTCTCTCTAGCCTATTTATACTGGAGTTAAACTCCATAAGCCATCAAGCTCCCATCGTTGAGGCTGCCTTTATCGAAATAGGTGATAGAGAGGAAGATCTGGCATGTAGTCCCTTCTTTCTTTTGGCTTTGTGATGATCCAATAAGGTACACATAATCCCAATTTTTATTTCATATTGTTTGGTATTTTATAATGATATACATGATTCAAGGTTAAAATATTTCTATGATAATATACTAGGAGGAGATCCGTATCCTCACATTCAATAACCTCAAATATTAAATTATTAAAATTATTAATTAATCCATTATTATAATTATTAAAGATAATAATTCTAGAAGTTAACGATTATCGATTTAACTTAGATTTGCATTAATATATAGTAAATAATTACTATTATTAATTGTTTAAATAAATTGATGGAAAATTGTGTAAATCAATTATAATCAATATAAATATTGTAACTAAGCCTATTGCGATCACATTTGATTGGGCTTCTGGCATCTGATGTTATTGGGCATAGTTGGACAGTAATAGGCTCTTGTGTGACGCTGGTTTTCCATGATGGGTGGACCCATGGGCACAGATGGGCACAGACTCTTCTCTGGGTTATTAGCTAGGTCCTCTCTCTAGCCTATTTATACTGGAGTTAAACTCCATAAGCCATCATGCTCTCATCGCTGAGGCTGCCTTTATCGAAATAGGTGATAGAGAGGAAGATCTGGCATGTAGTCCCTTCTTTCTTTTGGCTTTGTGATGATCCAATAAGGTACGCATAATCCCAATTTTGATTTCATATTGTTTGGTATTTTATAATGATATACATGATTCAAGGTTAAATTTTTTCTATGATAATATACTAGGAGGAGATCCGTATCCTCACATTCAATAACCTCAAATATTAAATTATTAAAATTATTAATTAATACATTATTATAATTGTTAAAGATAATAATTCTAGTAGTTAACGATTATCGATTTAACTTAGATTTGCATTAATATATAGTAAATAATTACTATTATTAATTGTTTAAATCAATTGATGGAAAATTGTGTAAATCAATTATAATAAATTAATAATTTTACACAAAATTTCCTTAAATAGATTTTCATAAAATATCCATTATAGACAGCTGCTACATTAGCAATAAGAAAATCAATTCCTTTAGCAGTGGGAAATTTCAAAATATTCATAAAATATGTTCCACTATTTATAATATTTATTTTCCTCTTGATTTTTAGCGCCAGAAGCAAAAATCCGATCATATGATTGGTCCTCTCTTTCTTCACCTTGTATAAAAATATATCATGTTCATGTTATGTCATCTTTTGTGTCAACATGGATCTGTATAAGATCAAACACCAGTCATTACATACAACAGAAGGCTTTTTAGATTCTAGAGTGAAGATTTTGCATAAGCTTATAACTCTTCCAAATGCAATACAAGAAAAAAAAAGTAAATCAAGATTAAAACTAATTAAACGGATATTACAAAGAAAGATGCAAACATTTTGACAAAATAAAAACCAAGATTTTTTTCAAGAATGACAACCTCTAAAGCTAATTAAAAGGAAACCATACGAATCCACGGGACAGAGCAATACTCTCCAAAAATCCCAGACAGCTTACTCCAAAGAAAAGTAACTGAACTAGAACAATACAAAAATTTAAGAGACAAGCTAGCCACAAGCTCTGAAACAAAGACCAAGAATGCATAAATAGCGTACGTTATGTTTACTTAATCATTCCTAGACAAGACACTGCATCTACATAAAGGACATGTATTGCGAATCGTTAGCCACTTTGTGATGCAATCGCGATGAAACACGTGTGAGCAAGGCAAGCCAATTGCTCTTGACCCAATATCCGTGAGACAAATAGAACAATCTGTGATGGAAGAAGAACGGATATTGCTGCTTTGAATGTTGTGGTTGTAACCCAACTCACCACGAGATCGGACATTGCTATTTAGCATGGTTTCGATGTAACCCAATTCCCTACGAGATCGGCGATTGTTGCTTTGCATGTTATGGTAGTGAGCCAACTCACGAAGATGTCGGATATTGCTTGTTTGTATGTTTTGGTAGTAACCCAACTCACCACGAGAACGGATATTGCTTCTTTGCGTGTTGTGGTTGTAACCCAATTGGGCACCTGATCGGATATTGCTTCTTTGCATGTTTTGGTTGTGACCCAATTGCGCACGAGATTGGATATTGTTTCTTTGCACGTTGTGGTTGTAATCCAATTGCGCACGAGATCGGATATTACTTCTTTGCACGTCTTGGTTGTAGCCCGATTGCGCACGAGAACGGACATTGTTTCTTTGCATGTTTTGGTTGTGACCGAATTGCGCACGAGATTGGATATTGCTTATTTGCATGTTGTGGTTGTAACCCAATTGCGCACGAGATTGGACATTGCTTCTTTGCATGTTCAGGTTGAATGGATTTAAGCCCAAAACGTCGTCGTCCGTAAGCATCTTCTCACGTTGAGCTTTCAAAACCAGAGTCTCTATTATATACAAAAAGAAAAAAACTAGAGTCACTATTAAGAAAAAAGCAACCATTCTTGGCAAACAGATGTAAAGAGAGACAAAGAGAGGGAGGGAGAGAGAGATATGTAGACAGAAAGAGAAAGTTTACTTCAGAGGAGATGAAGTGGTATAATTTATAGAATTTGAACCTCACTTGTTATTCTGCATTGATTAGCTGGATTTATTAAATCTAATATTGAAATTTGATTTGATTTGATTTTCATGATAACGATATTCTATTTTTTTTTATTACCGTTTTAATTATTACCACTTTTAGGTTTCTTTATTGAAAATTAAATATTTATAAAAAGGAATCCTACTTTGCATTTATTACATGCGCTTATTATATTTATTCTTCACGATTTTTTTCCTTTTTGTTTGTTTTTTTAATTTTAATGACCTTCATTATTTCCTTTAAATGCACATATGAGGTATGCTCCAGCAACATTATATATATATTTTAGGCAATACTTCAAATGAATTAAGAAAAAAAAAGCTCTTGCAATGGCTGAGGGTGCTCCTCCTCCTTATGGCTTCTGAATATGCTGGCAATACCACTGTTTTACTATTTTGTTCTTTGACTTGTATTTAATTAGCATATAATGGGTAACACATTTTTTAATGGAAAAAAAACATTAGCCACTCCTGCCATAATAGTAAGAGTATGAAATGCCTCCAATTGAGAAGCACAAAAAAACACAAGATTTAATCCAACACGCTACTGGCGCGACATTGGCGCTATCAGCGTGATAACTCATATTTTATTGCACTTATTTGTTACTCTTGGTTAGTATTTTTAGGATTTATTTGAATAAAATAATGATGTTTTGAGTTAATTTACATTTTTAGTTTTTGATTGGGTTTAATTTATTTTCGTCAAAATTTTTCAGCTTTACGTTACTTCTGTATTTTGGCCATATCTCGGTCCACAGTTGTCTGATTGACACGTTTTGCTGAAGTTTTATTTTATTATTAGACTTGTCATTTAAATTAAAACCCCATTACTTAAGTGGCCCAAAGCCAAGTTTTAGTTTTATTTTAATTTATTTGTTATATTTCGTACTTTTGGACAGATTGGCCTATCAGAACTAAACCCTAACCCGATTTGGGTAGGGGTATATGACGGCGGAGTAGGAAACTATTATTCATTCTGAATTTTTGAAATTGAGGATCAAGTACTTTTTCTCTGAAGCGTTCTTCGCGTTCTTTATCTTTTTCTTCTTTTTTCTTTAATTTTAATCATGTTTATCCTAGCCATGCTAGGCTAAACCCCTTTTAATCAACCTAAGGGGAAGGGATTCCATGGATCTATCTAGAGGATCTGCGATCAATCTCTAACCAGATTCGTTTCTTTAACCTAACTCAAATCAATATCGTGAGATTGTGGATATTCGATTTGAGGTTCGCAATTGCGATTATGGAAAAGGAATAATCATCAGATTTGATGATCCGATTGTTCTCAATTAAAAATAAGGATTTTGATTCAATTGAGATCATTCGTGAATTTGGTAATTTTTATCCAATGAAGGACATCCTAGGATTCCTAACCTTAGGTTGGTTAATTTTAATTACGAAGTTTTAATCCCAGTTCTTATATTCTGTCTTTTATTCAACCGAAATCCAAAACCCCCCTTTTATTTTCTATTTTCATAAGCGATTTTTACCAAATCAATTTCTTTGAGAGACGACTTATGGTTTCCATTTTACTGCAAATTTCTGAACCCTAATTAAAAATAATTTTTAATTTGCGCGAGTTCGTCAGCTCGTGTCAAATTTGGCGCCGTTTCCAGGGAAATGGCATCGGTCTAAATCGTTTTCTGATTCTTGATCTTCTTCTTTTTCTTTAATTTTCATTTCTGTTAAAAAAAATCGAAAAAAATATATTTATTTTTGCGCATCTGTCTTGTTTCTGCGTTTGAACTCATTTGTGTTTCTGATTCCGATTTCTGCACCTTTGATTCTGCATCGGAATTTGATTCTGCAGACGCGTCTTTTCTCAGTTTTTGCATTTTCTGCATTACGGTTTCCATTTTACTGCGAATTTCAGAACCCTAATTAAAAATAATTTTTAATATGCGCGAGTTCGTCAGCTCGTGTCAAATTTGGCGCCGTTTCCAGGGAAATGGCATCGGTCTAAATCGTTTTCTGATTCTTGATCATCTTCTTTTTCTTTAATTTTCGTTTCTGTTAAAAAAAAAAAAAAAAATATATATTTATTTTTGCGCATCTGTCTTGTTTCTGCGTTTGAACTCATTTGTGTTTCTGATTCCGATTTCTGCACCTTTGATTCTGCATCGGAATTTGATTCTGCAGACGCGTCTTTTCATAGTTTTTTCATTTTCTGCATTACGGTTTACGTTTTGGGTAGATTTGGGGAAATCGGTAAAACTTCAGTTTGAGAGATTGGTTCCGGGAGTTCTATTCCCAATGGAATTCGACCATCTAAGTATAAGTCACACCCTACAAGGGTGTGAGGTGACCCTTAATTTTGCCAAATTCTGTCGTTCACTAACCCGTTATGCTGCTTCTTTGTCGTTTCAGGACGTATCGGGTATTTTTGCTATTGTTCAACTTGCTTCGATTGACCTGAAATCTGGTGACGTGAAGGAGGAGATCCTTATCCTCATATTCAATCTCCTTAAATATTAAATTATTAAAATTATTAATTAATACATTATTATAATTATTAAAGATAATAATTCTAGTAGTTAACGATTATCGATTTAACTTAGATTTGTATTAATATATTGTAAATAATTACTATTATTAATTGTTTAAATCAATTGATGAAAAATTGTGTAAATCAAACATAAACAATTAATAATTTTACACAAAATTTCCTTAAATAGATTTCCATAAAATATCCATTATAAACAATATCTCTAGACAGCTGGCTACATTAGCAATAAGAAAATCAATTCCTTTAGCAGTGGGAAATTTCAAAATATTCATAAAATATGTTCCACTTTTTATAAAATTTATTTTCCTCTAGTTTTTTAGCGCAAGAAGCAAAAATCCGGTCATATGATTGGTACTCTATTTCTTCACCTTGTATACAAATATATCATGTTCATGTTATGTCATCTTTTGTGTCAACATGGATATGTATAAGATCAAACACCAGTCGTTAGAGAGTTCGAGGAGGTATTCCCGGATGAAATACCTCGATTGCCTCCTCATAGGGAAATAGAATTTTCCATCGAACTTGTTCCTGGAGTTGGACCAATCTCCATTGCCCCGTATCGTATGGCGCCGTTGGAACTGCGAGAGTTGAAGAAGCAGATAGAAGAATTGTTGGCAAAGGAATTCATCAGACCGAGTACCTCTCCGTGGGGTGCTCCAGCCATCTTGATTAAGAAGAAGGATGGTAGTCTACGTCTGTGTGTAGATTACCGACAGCTGAACAAAGTTACGGTGAAGAATAAGTATCCGCTACCGAGGATCGACGATTTGATGGACCAGTTGAGAGGAGCCAGAGTCTTTTCTAAGATAGATTTACGATCGGGATACCATCAGATCCGGGTCAAACCGGAGGATATTCCGAAAACAGCTTTTAGGACTCGTTATGGGCATTACGAATATCAGGTGATCCCATTCGGACTTACGAATGCTCCAGCGGTATTCATGGACTACATGAACCGCATCTTCCGCCCCTTTCTTGATCAGTTTGTTATTGTGTTTATCGACGACATCCTGATTTACTCTACTAATGAAGAGCTGCATGCGGAACATCTGAGGATTGTCTTGCAAATCTTGAAGGAGAAGCAGTTGTACGCGAAATGGTCGAAGTGCGAGTTTTGGCTTAAAGAGGTCCAGTTTCTGGGTCATGTCATTTCATCAGAAGGTATCGCGGTGGACCCCAGCAAGGTTGAAGCTGTCATGAATTGGGAGCGACCCAAGACTGTCACTGAAGTAAGAAGTTTCTTAGGTCTTGCTGGATATTATCGAAGGTTTATCCAGAATTTCTCTCAGATAGTGCAACCTCTTACCCGTCTCACTCGGAAGGACAAGCCTTTTGAGTGGACCGAAGCTTGTGAAGAATGTTTCATGGAACTGAAGAGCAGGTTAACGAGTGCTCCCGTACTCACGATTCCGGATCCTACCCGAAAGTTCGAAGTATACTGTGATGCGTCGCTGAAAGGACTTGGATGCGTGTTGATGCAGGATCGTATGGCGGTAGCTTATGCATCTCGACAACTTAAGCCTCACGAAGAAAATTATCCTACGCACGATTTGGAGTTAGCAGCTATAGTGTTCGCACTTAAAATCTGGAGGCACCACTTGTATGGTTCGCAGTTTGACGTGTTCAGCGATCATAAGAGTTTGAAGTATTTGTTCGATCAGAAGGAGCTGAATATGCGACAACGACGGTGGATGGAATTTCTGAAGGACTATGAATTTGAACTTAAGTACCACCCAGGAAAGGCAAACGTGGTAGCTGACGCCCTGAGTAGGAAGACACTGCACACTGCAACTCTGATGATGGAAGAATTGAAATTGTTTGAGGCCTTTCGAGATTTGAATTTATCTGTAGATGAGAGAGGGCATAGCATAAGATTGGGAAATATAAAGGTGGAGAATGAATTGATCAGTAGAATTAAGGAAGCTCAGAAAGATGAAGAGTTAGCCCGCAAATTGGTTGGCAACCAAGATGTTGTAAAGGATGAGAATGATATTTGGAGATTCCAAGGTCGGTTAGTTGTGCCGAATGAAGAGTTGAAGCAAGAAGTTTTGCAGGAGGCTCATAAGGGCAAGTATGCAGTTCATCCTGGAGCCACAAAGATGTACCCTGACTTGAAGACCTCGTTTTGGTGGCCGGGTATGAAGCGTGATATTGCTGAGTATGTATCTCGATGCCTAACTTGTCAAAAGGTAAAGTACGAACACCAGAAACCTTCGGGACTCCTTCAACCTTTGGAGATTCCCGAATGGAAGTGGGACAGTATTGCGATGGATTTTGTAGTTGGACTTCCTCGGACGCGAGAAGGATATGATGCTATCTGGGTGATTGTTGATCGGTTAACGAAGTCGGCTCATTTCTTGCGTGTTAGAACCACATATAATACAGAGAGGCTTGCCAGGATTTACCTGCAGGAGATTGTGAAGCTGCACGGAGTTCCTACGAGTATTGTCAGTGATCGTGATCCCAAGTTTACATCTAAGTTCTGGGAATCTTTTCAAAAAGCCTTAGGAACCCACTTGAGATTGAGTACTGCTTACCATCCGCAGACCGATGGACAGACAGAACGCACCATTCAAGCTTTAGAGGACATGTTGCGAGCATGCGTTTTGGAGTTAGGAGGCAGCTGGGATAATTATCTTTCTTTGATTGAATTTGCTTACAACAACAGTTACCACTCCAGTATTCAGATGGCACCGTATGAAGCCCTGTATGGGAGAAAATGCAGATCCCCTTTATGTTGGACTGAAGTAGGTGAGCGAAGTATGCTAGGACCTGACTTAATTCAAGAAACATCCGAACAAGTAAAGAAGATTCGAGAAAATATGCAGCGGGCTCAGGCCAGACAGAAGAGTTATTACGACAAGCGTCATAAGCCTCTATCTTTCGAAGTCGGAGACCTTGTATTTTTGAGAATCACACCTACATCGGGACTCGGAAGGAGAATGGGAGTAAAGAAGTTAAGTCCACGGTACTTAGGACCATATCTGATTATGGACCGGATTGGAGAGTCTGCATACCGGTTGGCTTTACCACCCAATCTGTCAGGAATTCACAATGTATTTCATGTGTCGCAGCTACGGAGGTATCTCTCTGATCCATCTCATGTATTACAGCCAGAAGAAGTGGAATTAAAGGAAAATCTGACATATCAAGTGCAACCGTTCCAAATTCTTGAAAGATCCGTCAAGCGACTCCGCTCTAAAGAGATTCCTTTGGTGAAAGTATTGTGGAACAACAGATCGGCAGCTGAAGCCACTTGGGAGCGCGAGGACGACATTCAGAAACGCTATCCAGAACTGTTTAGCTCTTAAGTAAGTTTATTTTGCGGGCAAAATTCCTATTTGGTGGGGAGAGTGTAACATCCCACATAATTAGTAAAATACATAAGTACTATATGTTATAGATGCATGTGTAGAATTCGGATTTTTGGTTTAGGTTTGATGGCTTGCGAATTGTTGATCTTTATCTTTGGATGAGACTAAGGTAAGTATTTAAATTAAAATCATAGGAGGGTGCATATGTAGGCATGTGAAACTTTTATTAAAATCATATGAGTAATTTGATTGTGTGTTATAAGGCTTTAGTGTTTATTGGACTTGGGAAGTGGGCTAGTGTGTGTGGACTTGCCACCTTTGGACTTGTCTTGTTGGGTCCTTTGTGTGTGTTGGCCGATGGCCCAAAGAGGATTCTTGGATCTATCTAGTTCAGCCCAATGTGTATCCATTCCTACCTCCCCTAAGCCTTGTCCAACAAGGTTGTTTGTGTACCAAGGAACTTCCACATGGCTTGATGTATTATTTCCCCTCATTTATGCGCAAGTTAGAGAGTTGATATGCATTAGAAAATCTGCCAACACACTCCTTGCTTGACCGCCACATCACCTAGACTTGTGCACCATTTGAATTCAACTTCATTGCATGGAAGACACATGTACTCCTTAGCATCATTTTGGGCTGCATCTTTCCTCATTTAGGCGCACATGGAGAGGTCATAGCTCAGATTTTTCTATGACACAAAACTGCCTAACTTGTTGACTTGGAGAACCACCTTACACCTTCCATCATGAGCCTGAAATGTGCAGATTTCTGCATGCTTTTGGCAGTCCATCATGAACCAAATCTGCCCCTTGCCTCCACATGCAACAAAAGAAGGATTTTGGGGCTGCAACCTCCTCATCATATGCGCACAAGGGCAGCTTCAAATCAGATTTTTGGCTGCCACAAAGCTGTCTTGCTTGTTGACTTAGTGAACCCTCTTACTTGTGCTCATGATGACACCTCCTTTCACTCCTTGCATGTGCATAGAGTAACCTAGAAGCAAACTCTTGCTTGTTCAAACCATGTGTGCAGTCCCACTCTTGCAAGAAACCAGAATTTTCATGATGCATCATCATTTTAACCTCCCCTCACTTTCTCTTTAAGTTTGCGCACAAGAGGGACTCTCCCTCACTTTGCACAAGTTCAGCCAACATCTCCTCCTCCTCCCCACTCTCTAGCCGTGACTACAAGCACCTTAGAAGAAAGAAAGACTAAGCCAACTCTTTTCTACACTCACCTCTCAAACCGTGGCTCAAGAACACCAACCAAGTGCAAGTTTTTCTCCTCTCTTTCCCTCACTGTCCAGCTTTGTTACTCACACTTGGAAGCTGTCCAAGATTGTTCCTCCTCACCATTGTATGCGCACAAGCCATCTCTAGGAAGGGTGAACTTGTTGTTGGTAGAACTAGAAAGGTGTGGTGTGTGAGCAAGAAGTGTGTGCTACAAGAGGTAAGCCTAGACTTAGATCTATTTATTGTGTGTAACCATGTGTGTGCATGAGATGTCTCCTTGAGTATGTTTTGTTTTGGATTCTTGATTGAGCATGGTGAAAGTATAAGGATGTAGCTATTTCATGATGATTTGTATGCATAAGTTATGGAATGAAAGTCTCATGGTTATGCTCAAGTTAATGCCACTGTTTTTGTATGAATATGCCACTGTTTTGAGGATATATATGCCACTGTTTCTCTATGAATGTGCCACTGTTTGAGGATGAATAGGCCACTGTTTCGGTTTCACAAGATCACCAATTGGATGCCACTGTTTTGCATAAAATGCTCACTGTTTTAATGCCTCACATGCCACTGTTTCTGCACAAGAATGCTCACTGTTTTAGTACTTAATGAGCCACTGTTTCTGCATAATATGATCACCATCTTAATGTCCAAGAATCATTATTGATGCCACTGTTTTAGTGTCCAAAAATCACTCTTAAGCCACTGTTTTGGATGTTCGAAAATCACCAAATATGCCACTGTTTCAATGCTCAAAAATCATCACTTGTGCCACTGTTTTGATAATCAAATGCTACCATTCATGCCACTGTTTTGATGTGCAAATATCACCACTAATGTCACTGTTTTGGATGTTCAAATGTACCATTCATGCCACTGTTTTAATGTTCACAAAACACTACTTATGCCACTGTTTTGATGTTCAAATGCCACTGTTTATGTCACTGTTTTAACGTTCAAATGCCACTGTTTCTACCACTGTCTAATGCCACTGTTCTGCCACTGTTTTGAGGTCCAAGAGGTCACTGTTTCTGTTTTAAAATGGTCACTGTTTCTGCTGTAAGGTGCTACTGTTTTTCTGCTGTAAAACGTCACTGTTTCTGTCCACTGTTTTTAAGTAAAACGTCACTGTTTCTGTCCACTGTTTTTTTAGGAAAACGTCACTGTTTTCTGCTCACTGTTTTAAAGAACAA